>JAKVIS010000500.1:0-67161 GCA_033119425.1 Bufotes viridis | reverse complement strand
CACATCCCCCATCAGTGTCCTGCACACATCTCCCATCAGTGTCCTCCACACTCCCCCATCAGTGTCCTCCACATACCCCCATCAGTGTCCTGCACATATCCCCCATCAGTGTCCTCCACACATCTCCCCCATCAGTGTCCTGCACACATCCCCCATCAGTGTCCTCACACATCCCCCATCAGTGTCCTGCACACATCCCCCATCAGTGTCCTGCACACATCCCCCATCAGTGTCCTGCACACATCCCTCATCAGTGTCCTGCACACATCCCCCATCAGTGTCCTGCACACATCCTCCCATCAGTGTTCTCTCACACATCCTTCATCAGTGTCCTCACACATCCCTCATCAGTGTCCTGCACATCCCCCATCAGTGTCCTGCACACATCCCCCATCAGTGTCCTCCACACATCCCCCATCAGTGTCCTCGCACATCCCCCATCAGTGTCCTGCACACATCCCCCATCAGTGTCCTGCACACATCCCCCATCAGTGTCCTGCACATCCCCCATCAGTGTCCTCCACACATCCCCCATCAGTGTCCTCCACACATCCCCCATCAGTGTCCTGCACACATCCCCCCATCAGTGTCCTGCACACATCCCCCATCAGTGTCCTGCACACATCCCCCATCAGTGTCCTGCACATCCCCCATCAGTGTCCTCACACATCCCCCATCAGTGTCCTGCACATCCCCCCATCAGTGTCCTGCACATCCCCCATCAGTGTCCTGCACACATCCCTCATCAGTGTCCTGCACATCCCCCATCAGTGTCCTCCACACATCCCCCATCAGTGTCCTCACACATCCCCCATCAGTGTCCTCCACATCCCCCCCATCAGTGTCCTGCACACATCCCCCATCAGTATCCTGCACACATTCCCCCCATCAGTGTCCTGCACACATCCCCCCCATCAGTGTCCTCCACACATCCCCCCATCAGAGCTTCATATTAACCTGCTGTACTAATATTATGGCTAAAAACCTCAGTAATAGTTTCCCATATATAATACTTTATATATATATATATATCTATATATATATCAGAAGTATAAATATATATTATCATACTTCTGATATACATGAATGCATAATTTAGCCTCTATTTCTGAAAGGTTTTCACCAGGACTAGAACTCACAACCATTCACATCAGAGGCAAGAGCCCTATCCACTGAGCTATGGAGCTTAATGCTAAACTATGCTGGAAAAACCTTATAGTAGTGTATCAGGTATTAGGTATTTCTATACAGCAGAAGTATCATTAAATAAAAAATAAATGTGTAATTACTATATAGTAATTACACATTTTATTTTAGTGTCATGTTTTTTTACAAAAACTGAAAAAAATATTAAATTATACTTCTGCTGTATGGGAATACCTAATACTGCTAGACTACTATGAGGTTTTTCCAGCTTAGTTACCATTGAGCTCATGGCTCAGTGGTTAGTGTTCTTGCCTCTGATGCAAAGGGTTGTGAGTTCGAATCCTAGTGGCAACCTTTCAGAAATAGAGGCTAAATTAGATTAAAATACATTGGGTGTCCCCCAGGATTGTCAGTATGCTTGGGCACATCTAATTTAGCCTCTATTTCTGAAAGGTTGCCACTCCCATCATGTTCATAGCACTGACTCCATATATGGAGTCAGAGCTGGGATTCCCTGTACAGCATTCACGGCTTCAGGCAAGTGCAGTGAATAAATTATCTTCTGCCGACACTGGTGGGTGTCACCCCATCAGTGTTGTCACCCGGTCTTGAGCCTTGCAACGCCACTGGCAGTATGTTTTGCAGGGAGAGGAGAGCATTGTCTCCCTTCCCCAGCGGCAGTATGTTTTGCAGGGAGAGAAGAGCATTGTCTCCCTTTCCCTGCGGCAGTATGTTTTCCAGGAAGAAGAGAGCATTGTCTCCTTTCCCCAGCGGCAGTATGTTTTCCAGGGAGAAGAGCGCATTGTCTCCCTTCCCCAGCGGCAGTATGTTTTGCAGGGAGAAGAGAGCATTGTCTCCCTTCCCCAGCGGCAGTATGTTTTCCAGGGAGAGGAGAGCATTGTCTCCCTTCCCCAGCGGCAGTATGTTTTCCAGGGAGAGAGGCATTGTCTCCCTTCCCCAGCGGCAGTATGTTTTCCAGGGAGAAGAGAGCATTGTCTCCCTTCCCCAGCGGCAGTATGTTTTCCAGGGAGAAGAGAGCATTGTCTCCCTTCCCCAGCGGCAGTATGTTTTCCAGGGAGAAGAGAGCATTGTCTCCCTTCCCCAGCGGCAGTATGTTTTGCAGGGAGAGGAGAGCATTGTCTCCCTTCCCCAGCGGCAGTATGTTTTGCAGGGAGAGAAGAGCATTGTCTCCCTTTCCCTGCGGCAGTGTACCTTGCAGGGAGAGGAGACAACCGGTCTCTCTCCCAAACCACAGGGGGACAGCACCCCTAACTCCGATGATGCAGATGGGCCCTCAGTCTCTGCACCAGACCTACAGGGATGCTGGACGACCGGTACAGATCCCCAACCAACCCTGCAGGAATGCCAAGAGGAGGAGGTAAGTGAACCCTTCTCTTCACAGCAGATCCACAACCAGGTCCTGGGAGCAGAATTCCCTGATCACATCCCAGAAAAAGAGCTGGCATACTGCAGCCAATTCCCTCTTAAATTGGCGAAGCTACCACCCACTACCACTAAAACGTGGTATTCCAACCGGGCAGTATCTCCCCATGAGGCGTAATTGCTCTTCTCCTAGAGTTTTCTGCAAGCAGGCGGATTACCTTCGGGGAAGATTCCTGGCCAAGGACTATCCTGATGCCACTTTGAAGAGGGCTTTCCAGAGAGCTCAGACATCTACTTGTACGGAGTTACTCCATCCCAATAGGCCGCATACTACAGATGATAAAATACGTCTGATTGCGACTTATGATGCAGGGGTAGAAGAGGTGAGGGAGGTATTGACAAGAAACTGGGACACATTGCTGCTTGACCCTGATCTGGCCAAAGTAATTGCCCCATCTCCACAAATAACATTTAGCCGGGGATGGAATATAAGGGATTACGTTGTACATAGCCATTTCAGGGACCTGGAGCGATCTACAACTACATGGCTACAGCCTCTGAAGGGGTCTTACAAATGTGGTAACTGTGTAGCATGCCAAGTTATTGCAAGGGGTAATTGTTTTGTGAGTCATGTCACAGGACGTAAATATCACATCAATAGTTTCATTAACTGTCGAACAAGAGGAGTCGTATATCGGGCACAATGTATTTGTGGCCTTGAATATATCGGAAAGACGAAGAGGGAGCTACGCAGGAGAATTGGTGAACATCTGGGAGACGTTCGCCATGAGAAAGATACAACATTGGCACGACATATAATTAGTTGCCAGAGAGGATTTATGGGAATTGCGCTAGTCCCATACCCCATACGTGGGGGAAACTGGGATCGAATAATCCTTCAAAGGGAGGCCTGGTGGATTTTCCATTTAAAAACTGTCCACCCAAAAGGCCTTAATGAGCAACTTTTATTCGTCCCGTTCATATAAAAGCTTATGCTCATCTCCCACTGGTCCCGCTTTCCCCTTCGTGGCTCTCTCTTTTACTCTCTCCCCGTATGATAATTGGTACTTATATACGGGTGAGTGTATGTGGGAGTTATAGTCATTGGTTAGGACTGCATTATCAATTCGCGGTCCGAAACTATCCTTCTAAGTATCTGTATATTACATAGTTGGTGACTGATACACCCTGTGCCCATTCTGGCCAAAATGCTCTGTGTACTGGTGTGGGACGTTTATTTTACAGAATTCCCACCCTCACATTTGCTCTTATATCGTATCATATCATTATTTAATAGTATCGGATTCTGTATATCCTCTGTACAGATCCAAGACATGGAGAGCTAGTGGTGACGTTACTGAGCAATTCTAGTCCCATGACACTTTGCTGTGAATGGTGGGAATTGATCTATTATTAAATCATCCCTATACCTTTCCATTTACGGCTGTGTTCCGTCTTTAAACGTGCCCTGTAAGGACCTGCGGCCACGTGACCTCCCATGATGTGGGGAGTGACGTCGCGGCTCACGTGATCGGAACTGCGCACTAGCTCCGCCCGCAATGCGCGCATTTAAACGGCGCTGTATGCGGGTGTGTAAGGTTGTTGCTGCCACACGCGGTGCCTCCATCATAACGGGTCGTGTCATATGGACCTTATGGCCCCGTACTCCGGACGACTGGACTGACCAAAGCCTTACCTATAAGCTAAGCTATCCGGTGGCTATTACTTCGCACTGATAAAATTGAGCACCTTATTATAGACTTATTGTAGTTGTGCTTGTTCATTACATTTGTTATCCCCCCTGATGAACTGGCCGGCTGGCCAGGCAAACGCGTCGAGTCTATAGGTGGCGCAATTGTGTGTGAGGGGGCTGACCTAGTGTTACCCCCTTCCCTCACAGTCACTTTATTTGTGTCACACGGCGGTGTGATTTATGCTTTGGTAAAGGATATACCGTCTGTTACTTGTATCAACTGCCTACCCTGATTGTAGGGACCTCCTCACCTCCCGATCCCTCACTCACGAGGAAGCTGGGCAGACCCTCACGGTTAGGGCAAGCTCCAGAGGGCATCTAGGAGGCGCCTGTTTTGTGGTAGGGGATACAGTATAGGGTTGGGTGTCAGGGTCATAGACCCAGTGACCCCTCCTCCCCTGTTCCTACATCCCTATCCATTAGCTTAATTGTAAGCCTGGGGGCAGTTGGTACACGTATCAGGTATACAAGTAGGTACCCCGACAATGCGTGAGTATATTGTTACTAGTAAGGACATTTAGAGGTTTTTTAACTTATATTATTAAAAGTGATGTTTTAGGCACCTATATTATTTTGATTATTTCCCCATCTGGGCAGAGCGCAGTCGGACTCTGATCTCCTCTAACCTCTTGTCCAGAGCCTGACTACCCACAGGCTGCTCCAGCAGAAGCGCTGGCATCTGGGCAGAGCGCAGTCGGACTCTGATCTCCTCTAACCTCTTGTCCAGAGCCTGACTACCCACAGGCTGCTCCAGCAGGAGCGCTGGCATCTGGGCAGAGCGCAGTCGGACTCTGACCTCCTCTATCCTCTTGTCCAGAGCCTGACTACCCACAGGCTACCCCAGCAGAAGCGCTGGCATCTGGGCAGAGTACCGCTGATCTCTGTCCACAAAGCAAACTGCAGTCCAAGCCAGAGAGCAACACAGAGAACGGGAGTACCAGTTACCAACACAACCTTGGTGGACTCACTGGACAGAGACAGGCTACCAAATGCAACAGGTCCAGCATTAGGTTGTGGGTGGGCTGCCAGACAGATGGACACAGCAGGGGCTGTTACTGAGTAAGAATACAGACAGGAGGTCACAGCAGGGGCTGTTACTGAGTAAGAATACAGACAGGAGGCCACAGCAGGAGCTGTTACTGTGTAAGAATACAGACAGGAGGACACAGCAGGGGCTGTTACTGAGTAAGAATACAGACAGGAGGACACAGCAGGGGCTGTTACTGAGTAAGAATACAGACAGATGGACACAGCAGGGGCTGTTACTGAGTAAGAATACAGACAGGAGGTCACAGCAGGGGCTGTTACTGAGTAAGAATACAGACAGGAGGACACAGCAGGGGCTGTTACTGAGTAAGAATACAGACAGGAGGTCACAGCAGGGGCTGTTACTGAGTAAGAATACAGACAGGAGGCCACAGCAGGGGCTGTTACTGAGTAAGAATACAGACAGGAGGTCACAGCAGGGGCTGTTACTGAGTAAGAATACAGACAGGAGGCCACAGCAGGGGCTGTTACTGAGTAAGAATACAGACAGGAGGACACAGCAGGGGCTGTTACTGAGTAAGAATACAGACAGGAGGACACAGCAGGGGCTGTTACTGAGTAAGAATACAGACAGGAGGACACAGCAGGGGCTGTTACTGAGTAAGAATACAGACAGGAGGACACAGCAGGGGCTGTTACTGAGTAAGAATACAGACAGATGGACACAGCAGGGGCTGTTACTGAGTAAGAATACAGACAGGAGGTCACAGCAGGGGCTGTTACTGAGTAAGAATACAGACAGGAGGCCACAGCAGGGGCTGTTACTGAGTAAGAATACAGACAGGAGGTCACAGCAGGGGCTGTTACTGAGTAAGAATACAGACAGGAGGACACAGCAGGGGCTGTTACTGAGTAAGAATACAGACAGGAGGCCACAGCAGGGGCTGTTACTGAGTAAGAATACAGACAGGAGGCCACAGCAGGGGCTGTTACTGAGTAAGAATACAGACAGGAGGTCACAGCAGGGGCTGTTACTGAGTAAGAATACAGACAGGAGGACACAGCAGGGGCTGTTACTGAGTAAGAATACAGACAGGAGGACACAGCAGGGGCTGTTACTGAGTAAGAATACAGACAGGAGGCCACAGCAGGGGCTGTTACTGAGTAAGAATACAGACAGGAGGCCACAGCAGGGGCTGTTACTGAGTAAGAATACAGACAGGAGGACACAGCAGGGGCTGTTACTGAGTAAGAATACAGACAGGAGGCCACAGCAGGGGCTGTTACTGAGTAAGAATACAGACAGGAGGACACAGCAGGGGCTGTTACTGAGTAAGAATACAGACAGGAGGACACAGCAGGGGCTGTTACTGAGTAAGAATACAGACAGGATGGACACAGCAGGGGCTGTTACTGAGTAAGAATACAGACAGGAGGCCACAGCAGGGGCTGTTACTGAGTAAGAATACAGACAGGAGGTCACAGCAGGGGCTGTTACTGAGTAAGAATACAGACAGGAGGTCACAGCAGGGGCTGTTACTGAGTAAGAATACAGACAGGAGGCCACAGCAGGGGCTGTTACTGAGTAAGAATACAGACAGGAGGACACAGCAGGGGCTGTTACTGAGTAACAATACAGACAGGAGGACACAGCAGGGGCTGTTACTGAGTAAGAATACAGACAGGAGGACACAGCAGGGGCTGTTATTGAGTAAGAATACAGACAGGAGGACACAGCAGGGGCTGTTACTGAGTAAGAATACAGACAGGAGGTCACAGCAGGGGCTGTTACTGAGTAAGAATACAGACAGGAGGACACAGCAGGGGCTGTTACTGAGTAAGAATACAGACAGGAGGTCACAGCAGGGGCTGTTACTGAGTAAGAATACAGACAGGAGGACACAGCAGGGGCTGTTACTGAGTAAGAATACAGACAGGAGGCCACAGCAGGGGCTGTTACTGAGTAAGAATACAGACAGGAGGACACAGCAGGGGCTGTTACTGAGTAAGAATACAGACAGGAGGCCACAGCAGGGGCTGTTACTGAGTAAGAATACAGACAGGAGGACACAGCAGGGGCTGTTACTGAGTAAGAATACAGACAGGAGGACACAGCAGGGGCTGTTACTGAGTAAGAATACAGACAGGAGGTCACAGCAGGGGCTGTTACTGAGTAAGAATACAGACAGGAGGACACAGCAGGGGCTGTTACTGAGTAAGAATACAGACAGGAGGCCACAGCAGGGGCTGTTACTGAGTAAGAATACAGACAGGAGGCCACAGCAGGGGCTGTTACTGAGTAAGAATACAGACAGGAGGCCACAGCAGGGGCTGTTACTGAGTAACAATACAGACAGGAGGCCACAGCAGGGGCTGTTACTGAGTAAGAATACAGACAGGAGGACACAGCAGGGGCTGTTACTGAGTAAGAATACAGACAGGAGGCCACAGCAGGGGCTGTTACTGAGTAAGAATACAGACAGGAGGACACAGCAGGGGCTGTTACTGAGTAAGAATACAGACAGGAGGTCACAGCAGGGGCTGTTACTGAGTAAGAATACAGACAGGAGGACACAGCAGGGGCTGTTACTGAGTAAGAATACAGACAGGAGGACCACAGCAGGGGCTGTTACTGAGTAAGAATACAGACAGGAGGCCACAGCAGGGGCTGTTACTGAGTAAGAATACAGACAGGAGGACACAGCAGGGGCTGTTACTGAGTAAGAATACAGACAGGAGGCCACAGCAGGGGCTGTTACTGAGTAAGAATACAGACAGGAGGACACAGCAGGGGCTGTTACTGAGTAAGAATACAGACAGGAGGACACAGCAGGGGCTGTTACTGAGTAAGAATACAGACAGGAGGTCACAGCAGGGGCTGTTACTGAGTAAGAATACAGACAGGAGGCCACAGCAGGGGCTGTTACTGAGTAAGAATACAGACAGGAGGACACAGCAGGGGCTGTTACTGAGTAAGAATACAGACAGGAGGACACAGCAGGGGCTGTTACTGAGTAAGAATACAGACAGGAGGACACAGCAGGGGCTGTTACTGAGTAAGAATACAGACAGGAGGACACAGCAGGGGCTGTTACTGAGTAAGAATACAGACAGGAGGCCACAGCAGGGGCTGTTACTGAGTAAGAATACAGACAGGAGGTCACAGCAGGGGCTGTTACTGAGTAAGAATACAGACAGGAGGTCACAGCAGGGGCTGTTACTGAGTAAGAATACAGACAGGAGGACACAGCAGGGGCTGTTACTGAGTAAGAATACAGACAGGAGGTCACAGCAGGGGCTGTTACTGAGTAAGAATACAGACAGGAGGACACAGCAGGGGCTGTTACTGAGTAAGAATACAGACAGGAGGACACAGCAGGGGCTGTTACTGAGTAAGAATACAGACAGGAGGTCACAGCAGGGGCTGTTACTGAGTAAGAATACAGACAGGAGGACACAGCAGGGGCTGTTACTGAGTAAGAATACAGACAGGAGGACACAGCAGGGGCTGTTACTGAGTAAGAATACAGACAGGAGGACACAGCAGGGGCTGTTACTGAGTAAGAATACAGACAGGAGGACACAGCAGGGGCTGTTACTGAGTAAGAATACAGACAGGAGGTCACAGCAGGGGCTGTTACTGAGTAAGAATACAGACAGGAGGACACAGCAGGGGCTGTTACTGAGTAAGAATACAGACAGGAGGTCACAGCAGGGGCTGTTACTGAGTAAGAATACAGACAGGAGGACACAGCAGGGGCTGTTACTGAGTAAGAATACAGACAGGAGGACACAGCAGGGGCTGTTACTGAGTAAGAATACAGACAGGAGGACACAGCAGGGGCTGTTACTGAGTAAGAATACAGACAGGAGGACACAGCAGGGGCTGTTACTGAGTAAGAATACAGACAGGAGGACACAGCAGGGGCTGTTACTGAGTAAGAATACAGACAGGAGGACACAGCAGGGGCTGTTACTGAGTAAGAATACAGACAGGAGGACACAGCAGGGGCTGTTACTGAGTAAGAATACAGACAGGAGGACACAGCAGGGGCTGTTACTGAGTAAGAATACAGACAGGAGGACACAGCAGGGGCTGTTACTGAGTAAGAATACAGACAGGAGGCCACAGCAGGGGCTGTTACTGAGTAAGAATACAGACAGGAGGTCACAGCAGGGGCTGTTACTGAGTAAGAATACAGACAGGAGGACACAGCAGGGGCTGTTACTGAGTAAGAATACAGACAGGAGGACACAGCAGGGGCTGTTACTGAGTAAGAATACAGACAGGAGGACACAGCAGGGGCTGTTACTGAGTAAGAATACAGACAGGAGGACACAGCAGGGGCTGTTACTGAGTAAGAATACAGACAGGAGGACACAGCAGGGGCTGTTACTGAGTAAGAATACAGACAGGAGGACACAGCAGGGGCTGTTACTGAGTAAGAATACAGACAGGAGGACACAGCAGGGGCTGTTACTGAGTAAGAATACAGACAGGAGGACACAGCAGGGGCTGTTACTGAGTAAGAATACAGACAGGAGGACACAGCAGGGGCTGTTACTGAGTAAGAATACAGACAGGAGGCCACAGCAGGGGCTGTTACTGAGTAAGAATACAGACAGGAGGTCACAGCAGGGGCTGTTACTGAGTAAGAATACAGACAGGAGGCCACAGCAGGGGCTGTTACTGAGTAAGAATACAGACAGGAGGACACAGCAGGGGCTGTTACTGAGTAAGAATACAGACAGGAGGTCACAGCAGGGGCTGTTACTGAGTAAGAATACAGACAGGAGGACACAGCAGGGGCTGTTACTGAGTAAGAATACAGACAGGAGGACACAGCAGGGGCTGTTACTGAGTAAGAATACAGACAGGAGGTCACAGCAGGGGCTGTTACTGAGTAAGAATACAGACAGGAGGACACAGCAGGGGCTGTTACTGAGTAAGAATACAGACAGGAGGACACAGCAGGGGCTGTTACTGAGTAAGAATACAGACAGGAGGACACAGCAGGGGCTGTTACTGAGTAAGAATACAGACAGGAGGACACAGCAGGGGCTGTTACTGAGTAAGAATACAGACAGGAGGACACAGCAGGGGCTGTTACTGAGTAAGAATACAGACAGGAGGACACAGCAGGGGCTGTTACTGAGTAAGAATACAGACAGGAGGACACAGCAGGGGCTGTTACTGAGTAAGAATACAGACAGGAGGACACAGCAGGGGCTGTTACTGAGTAAGAATACAGACAGGAGGACACAGCAGGGGCTGTTACTGAGTAAGAATACAGACAGGAGGACACAGCAGGGGCTGTTACTGAGTAAGAATACAGACAGGAGGACACAGCAGGGGCTGTTACTGAGTAAGAATACAGACAGGAGGTCACAGCAGGGGCTGTTACTGAGTAAGAATACAGACAGGAGGACACAGCAGGGGCTGTTACTGAGTAAGAATACAGACAGGAGGACACAGCAGGGGCTGTTACTGAGTAAGAATACAGACAGGAGGACACAGCAGGGGCTGTTACTGAGTAAGAATACAGACAGGAGGTCACAGCAGGGGCTGTTACTGAGTAAGAATACAGACAGGAGGACACAGCAGGGGCTGTTACTGAGTAAGAATACAGACAGGAGGACACAGCAGGGGCTGTTACTGAGTAAGAATACAGACAGGAGGACACAGCAGGGGCTGTTACTGAGTAAGAATACAGACAGGAGGACACAGCAGGGGCTGTTACTGAGTAAGAATACAGACAGGAGGACACAGCAGGGGCTGTTACTGAGTAAGAATACAGACAGGAGGACACAGCAGGGGCTGTTACTGAGTAAGAATACAGACAGGAGGACACAGCAGGGGCTGTTACTGAGTAAGAATACAGACAGGAGGACACAGCAGGGGCTGTTACTGAGTAAGAATACAGACAGGAGGACACAGCAGGGGCTGTTACTGAGTAAGAATACAGACAGGAGGACACAGCAGGGGCTGTTACTGAGTAAGAATACAGACAGGAGGCCACAGCAGGGGCTGTTACTGAGTAAGAATACAGACAGGAGGACACAGCAGGGGCTGTTACTGAGTAAGAATACAGACAGGAGGTCACAGCAGGGGCTGTTACTGAGTAAGAATACAGACAGGAGGACACAGCAGGGGCTGTTACTGAGTAAGAATACAGACAGGAGGACACAGCAGGGGCTGTTACTGAGTAAGAATACAGACAGGAGGACACAGCAGGGGCTGTTACTGAGTAAGAATACAGACAGGAGGACACAGCAGGGGCTGTTACTGAGTAAGAATACAGACAGGAGGACACAGCAGGGGCTGTTACTGAGTAAGAATACAGACAGGAGGACACAGCAGGGGCTGTTACTGAGTAAGAATACAGACAGGAGGACACAGCAGGGGCTGTTACTGAGTAAGAATACAGACAGGAGGTCACAGCAGGGGCTGTTACTGAGTAAGAATACAGACAGGAGGACACAGCAGGGGCTGTTACTGAGTAAGAATACAGACAGGAGGACACAGCAGGGGCTGTTACTGAGTAAGAATACAGACAGGAGGTCACAGCAGGGGCTGTTACTGAGTAAGAATACAGACAGGAGGTCACAGCAGGGGCTGTTACTGAGTAAGAATACAGACAGGAGGACACAGCAGGGGCTGTTACTGAGTAAGAATACAGACAGGAGGTCACAGCAGGGGCTGTTACTGAGTAAGAATACAGACAGGAGGACACAGCAGGGGCTGTTACTGAGTAAGAATACAGACAGGAGGACACAGCAGGGGCTGTTACTGAGTAAGAATACAGACAGGAGGTCACAGCAGGGGCTGTTACTGAGTAAGAATACAGACAGGAGGACACAGCAGGGGCTGTTACTGAGTAAGAATACAGACAGGAGGACACAGCAGGGGCTGTTACTGAGTAAGAATACAGACAGGAGGACACAGCAGGGGCTGTTACTGAGTAAGAATACAGACAGGAGGACACAGCAGGGGCTGTTACTGAGTAAGAATACAGACAGGAGGACACAGCAGGGGCTGTTACTGAGTAAGAATACAGACAGGAGGACACAGCAGGGGCTGTTACTGAGTAAGAATACAGACAGGAGGTCACAGCAGGGGCTGTTACTGAGTAAGAATACAGACAGGAGGACACAGCAGGGGCTGTTACTGAGTAAGAATACAGACAGGAGGACACAGCAGGGGCTGTTACTGAGTAAGAATACAGACAGGAGGACACAGCAGGGGCTGTTACTGAGTAAGAATACAGACAGGAGGTCACAGCAGGGGCTGTTACTGAGTAAGAATACAGACAGGAGGACACAGCAGGGGCTGTTACTGAGTAAGAATACAGACAGGAGGTCACAGCAGGGGCTGTTACTGAGTAAGAATACAGACAGGAGGACACAGCAGGGGCTGTTACTGAGTAAGAATACAGACAGGAGGTCACAGCAGGGGCTGTTACTGAGTAAGAATACAGACAGGAGGCCACAGCAGGGGCTGTTACTGAGTAAGAATACAGACAGGAGGACACAGCAGGGGCTGTTACTGAGTAAGAATACAGACAGGAGGACACAGCAGGGGCTGTTACTGAGTAAGAATACAGACAGGAGGACACAGCAGGGGCTGTTACTGAGTAAGAATACAGACAGGAGGACACAGCAGGGGCTGTTACTGAGTAAGAATACAGACAGGAGGACACAGCAGGGGCTGTTACTGAGTAAGAATACAGACAGGAGGACACAGCAGGGGCTGTTACTGAGTAAGAATACAGACAGGAGGACACAGCAGGGGCTGTTACTGAGTAAGAATACAGACAGGAGGACACAGCAGGGGCTGTTACTGAGTAAGAATACAGACAGGAGGACACAGCAGGGGCTGTTACTGAGTAAGAATACAGACAGGAGGACACAGCAGGGGCTGTTACTGAGTAAGAATACAGACAGGAGGACACAGCAGGGGCTGTTACTGAGTAAGAATACAGACAGGAGGACACAGCAGGGGCTGTTACTGAGTAAGAATACAGACAGGAGGACACAGCAGGGGCTGTTACTGAGTAAGAATACAGACAGGAGGACACAGCAGGGGCTGTTACTGAGTAAGAATACAGACAGGAGGACACAGCAGGGGCTGTTACTGAGTAAGAATACAGACAGGAGGCCACAGCAGGGGCTGTTACTGAGTAAGAATACAGACAGGAGGACACAGCAGGGGCTGTTACTGAGTAAGAATACAGACAGGAGGACACAGCAGGGGCTGTTACTGAGTAAGAATACAGACAGGAGGTCACAGCAGGGGCTGTTACTGAGTAAGAATACAGACAGGAGGACACAGCAGGGGCTGTTACTGAGTAAGAATACAGACAGGAGGCCACAGCAGGGGCTGTTACTGAGTAAGAATACAGACAGGAGGTCACAGCAGGGGCTGTTACTGAGTAAGAATACAGACAGGAGGTCACAGCAGGGGCTGTTACTGAGTAAGAATACAGACAGGAGGACACAGCAGGGGCTGTTACTGAGTAAGAATACAGACAGGAGGACACAGCAGGGGCTGTTACTGAGTAAGAATACAGACAGGAGGACACAGCAGGGGCTGTTACTGAGTAAGAATACAGACAGGAGGACACAGCAGGGGCTGTTACTGAGTAAGAATACAGACAGGAGGACACAGCAGGGGCTGTTACTGAGTAAGAATACAGACAGGAGGTCACAGCAGGGGCTGTTACTGAGTAAGAATACAGACAGGAGGTCACAGCAGGGGCTGTTACTGAGTAAGAATACAGACAGGAGGACACAGCAGGGGCTGTTACTGAGTAAGAATACAGACAGGAGGTCACAGCAGGGGCTGTTACTGAGTAAGAATACAGACAGGAGGACACAGCAGGGGCTGTTACTGAGTAAGAATACAGACAGGAGGACACAGCAGGGGCTGTTACTGAGTAAGAATACAGACAGGAGGACACAGCAGGGGCTGTTACTGAGTAAGAATACAGACAGGAGGACACAGCAGGGGCTGTTACTGAGTAAGAATACAGACAGGAGGACACAGCAGGGGCTGTTACTGAGTAAGAATACAGACAGGAGGTCACAGCAGGGGCTGTTACTGAGTAAGAATACAGACAGGAGGTCACAGCAGGGGCTGTTACTGAGTAAGAATACAGACAGGAGGACACAGCAGGGGCTGTTACTGAGTAAGAATACAGACAGGAGGTCACAGCAGGGGCTGTTACTGAGTAAGAATACAGACAGGAGGACACAGCAGGGGCTGTTACTGAGTAAGAATACAGACAGGAGGACACAGCAGGGGCTGTTACTGAGTAAGAATACAGACAGGAGGACACAGCAGGGGCTGTTACTGAGTAAGAATACAGACAGGAGGACACAGCAGGGGCTGTTACTGAGTAAGAATACAGACAGGAGGACACAGCAGGGGCTGTTACTGAGTAAGAATACAGACAGGAGGTCACAGCAGGGGCTGTTACTGAGTAAGAATACAGACAGGAGGTCACAGCAGGGGCTGTTACTGAGTAAGAATACAGACAGGAGGACACAGCAGGGGCTGTTACTGAGTAAGAATACAGACAGGAGGACACAGCAGGGGCTGTTACTGAGTAAGAATACAGACAGGAGGACACAGCAGGGGCTGTTACTGAGTAAGAATACAGACAGGAGGACACAGCAGGGGCTGTTACTGAGTAAGAATACAGACAGGAGGTCACAGCAGGGGCTGTTACTGAGTAAGAATACAGACAGGAGGACACAGCAGGGGCTGTTACTGAGTAAGAATACAGACAGGAGGACACAGCAGGGGCTGTTACTGAGTAA
Organism: Bufotes viridis; assembly: GCA_033119425.1. Taxonomy (NCBI): domain Eukaryota; kingdom Metazoa; phylum Chordata; class Amphibia; order Anura; family Bufonidae; genus Bufotes; species Bufotes viridis. The sequence continues at coordinate 52,070 of JAKVIS010000500.1, read as the reverse complement.
GAATACAGACAGGAGGACACAGCAGGGGCTGTTACTGAGTAAGAATACAGACAGGAGGACACAGCAGGGGCTGTTACTGAGTAAGAATACAGACAGGAGGACACAGCAGGGGCTGTTACTGAGTAAGAATACAGACAGGAGGACACAGCAGGGGCTGTTACTGAGTAAGAATACAGACAGGAGGACACAGCAGGGGCTGTTACTGAGTAAGAATACAGACAGGAGGACACAGCAGGGGCTGTTACTGAGTAAGAATACAGACAGGAGGTCACAGCAGGGGCTGTTACTGAGTAAGAATACAGACAGGAGGTCACAGCAGGGGCTGTTACTGAGTAAGAATACAGACAGGAGGACACAGCAGGGGCTGTTACTGAGTAAGAATACAGACAGGAGGACACAGCAGGGGCTGTTACTGAGTAAGAATACAGACAGGAGGACACAGCAGGGCTGTTACTGAGTAAGAATACAGACAGGAGGACACAGCAGGGGCTGTTACTGAGTAAGAATACAGACAGGAGGACACAGCAGGGGCTGTTACTGAGTAAGAATACAGACAGGAGGACACAGCAGGGGCTGTTACTGAGTAAGAATACAGACAGGAGGACACAGCAGGGGCTGTTACTGAGTAAGAATACAGACAGGAGGACACAGCAGGGGCTGTTACTGAGTAAGAATACAGACAGGAGGACACAGCAGGGGCTGTTACTGAGTAAGAATACAGACAGGAGGACACAGCAGGGGCTGTTACTGAGTAAGAATACAGACAGGAGGACACAGCAGGGGCTGTTACTGAGTAAGAATACAGACAGGAGGTCACAGCAGGGGCTGTTACTGAGTAAGAATACAGACAGGAGGTCACAGCAGGGGCTGTTACTGAGTAAGAATACAGACAGGAGGTCACAGCAGGGGCTGTTACTGAGTAAGAATACAGACAGGAGGACACAGCAGGGGCTGTTACTGAGTAAGAATACAGACAGGAGGACACAGCAGGGGCTGTTACTGAGTAAGAATACAGACAGGAGGACACAGCAGGGGCTGTTACTGAGTAAGAATACAGACAGGAGGACACAGCAGGGGCTGTTACTGAGTAAGAATACAGACAGGAGGTCACAGCAGGGGCTGTTACTGAGTAAGAATACAGACAGGAGGACACAGCAGGGGCTGTTACTGAGTAAGAATACAGACAGGAGGACACAGCAGGGGCTGTTACTGAGTAAGAATACAGACAGGAGGTCACAGCAGGGGCTGTTACTGAGTAAGAATACAGACAGGAGGCCACAGCAGGGGCTGTTACTGAGTAAGAATACAGACAGGAGGTCACAGCAGGGGCTGTTACTGAGTAAGAATACAGACAGGAGGACACAGCAGGGGCTGTTACTGAGTAAGAATACAGACAGGAGGACACAGCAGGGGCTGTTACTGAGTAAGAATACAGACAGGAGGACACAGCAGGGGCTGTTACTGAGTAAGAATACAGACAGGAGGACACAGCAGGGGCTGTTACTGAGTAAGAATACAGACAGGAGGACACAGCAGGGGCTGTTACTGAGTAAGAATACAGACAGGAGGACACAGCAGGGGCTGTTACTGAGTAAGAATACAGACAGGAGGCCACAGCAGGGGCTGTTACTGAGTAAGAATACAGACAGGAGGCCACAGCAGGGGCTGTTACTGAGTAAGAATACAGACAGGAGGTCACAGCAGGGGCTGTTACTGAGTAAGAATACAGACAGGAGGACACAGCAGGGGCTGTTACTGAGTAAGAATACAGACAGGAGGACACAGCAGGGGCTGTTACTGAGTAAGAATACAGACAGGAGGACACAGCAGGGGCTGTTACTGAGTAAGAATACAGACAGGAGGACACAGCAGGGGCTGTTACTGAGTAAGAATACAGACAGGAGGACACAGCAGGGGCTGTTACTGAGTAAGAATACAGACAGGAGGACACAGCAGGGGCTGTTACTGAGTAAGAATACAGACAGGAGGACACAGCAGGGGCTGTTACTGAGTAAGAATACAGACAGGAGGCCACAGCAGGGGCTGTTACTGAGTAAGAATACAGACAGGAGGACACAGCAGGGGCTGTTACTGAGTAAGAATACAGACAGGAGGTCACAGCAGGGGCTGTTACTGAGTAAGAATACAGACAGGAGGACACAGCAGGGGCTGTTACTGAGTAAGAATACAGACAGGAGGTCACAGCAGGGGCTGTTACTGAGTAAGAATACAGACAGGAGGACACAGCAGGGGCTGTTACTGAGTAAGAATACAGACAGGAGGACACAGCAGGGGCTGTTACTGAGTAAGAATACAGACAGGAGGACACAGCAGGGGCTGTTACTGAGTAAGAATACAGACAGGAGGTCACAGCAGGGGCTGTTACTGAGTAAGAATACAGACAGGAGGACACAGCAGGGGCTGTTACTGAGTAAGAATACAGACAGGAGGACACAGCAGGGGCTGTTACTGAGTAAGAATACAGACAGGAGGACACAGCAGGGGCTGTTACTGAGTAAGAATACAGACAGGAGGACACAGCAGGGGCTGTTACTGAGTAAGAATACAGACAGGAGGTCACAGCAGGGGCTGTTACTGAGTAAGAATACAGACAGGAGGACACAGCAGGGGCTGTTACTGAGTAAGAATACAGACAGGAGGACACAGCAGGGGCTGTTACTGAGTAAGAATACAGACAGGAGGACACAGCAGGGGCTGTTACTGAGTAAGAATACAGACAGGAGGACACAGCAGGGGCTGTTACTGAGTAAGAATACAGACAGGAGGACACAGCAGGGGCTGTTACTGAGTAAGAATACAGACAGGAGGACACAGCAGGGGCTGTTACTGAGTAAGAATACAGACAGGAGGACACAGCAGGGGCTGTTACTGAGTAAGAATACAGACAGGAGGACACAGCAGGGGCTGTTACTGAGTAAGAATACAGACAGGAGGACACAGCAGGGGCTGTTACTGAGTAAGAATACAGACAGGAGGCCACAGCAGGGGCTGTTACTGAGTAAGAATACAGACAGGAGGACACAGCAGGGGCTGTTACTGAGTAAGAATACAGACAGGAGGACACAGCAGGGGCTGTTACTGAGTAAGAATACAGACAGGAGGACACAGCAGGGGCTGTTACTGAGTAAGAATACAGACAGGAGGACACAGCAGGGGCTGTTACTGAGTAAGAATACAGACAGGAGGTCACAGCAGGGGCTGTTACTGAGTAAGAATACAGACAGGAGGACACAGCAGGGGCTGTTACTGAGTAAGAATACAGACAGGAGGACACAGCAGGGGCTGTTACTGAGTAAGAATACAGACAGGAGGACACAGCAGGGGCTGTTACTGAGTAAGAATACAGACAGGAGGACACAGCAGGGGCTGTTACTGAGTAAGAATACAGACAGGAGGACACAGCAGGGGCTGTTACTGAGTAAGAATACAGACAGGAGGACACAGCAGGGGCTGTTACTGAGTAAGAATACAGACAGGAGGACACAGCAGGGGCTGTTACTGAGTAAGAATACAGACAGGAGGACACAGCAGGGGCTGTTACTGAGTAAGAATACAGACAGGAGGCCACAGCAGGGGCTGTTACTGAGTAAGAATACAGACAGGAGGACACAGCAGGGGCTGTTACTGGAGTAAGAATACAGACAGGAGGACACAGCAGGGGCTGTTACTGAGTAAGAATACAGACAGGAGGTCACAGCAGGGGCTGTTACTGAGTAAGAATACAGACAGGAGGACACAGCAGGGGCTGTTACTGAGTAAGAATACAGACAGGAGGACACAGCAGGGGCTGTTACTGAGTAAGAATACAGACAGGAGGACACAGCAGGGGCTGTTACTGAGTAAGAATACAGACAGGAGGACACAGCAGGGGCTGTTACTGAGTAAGAATACAGACAGGAGGACACAGCAGGGGCTGTTACTGAGTAAGAATACAGACAGGAGGACACAGCAGGGGCTGTTACTGAGTAAGAATACAGACAGGAGGACACAGCAGGGGCTGTTACTGAGTAAGAATACAGACAGGAGGACACAGCAGGGGCTGTTACTGAGTAAGAATACAGACAGGAGGACACAGCAGGGGCTGTTACTGAGTAAGAATACAGACAGGAGGACACAGCAGGGGCTGTTACTGAGTAAGAATACAGACAGGAGGTCACAGCAGGGGCTGTTACTGAGTAAGAATACAGACAGGAGGTCACAGCAGGGGCTGTTACTGAGTAAGAATACAGACAGGAGGACACAGCAGGGCTGTTACTGAGTAAGAATACAGACAGGAGGTCACAGCAGGGGCTGTTACTGAGTAAGAATACAGACAGGAGGACACAGCAGGGGCTGTTACTGAGTAAGAATACAGACAGGAGGACACAGCAGGGGCTGTTACTGAGTAAGAATACAGACAGGAGGACACAGCAGGGGCTGTTACTGAGTAAGAATACAGACAGGAGGTCACAGCAGGGGCTGTTACTGAGTAAGAATACAGACAGGAGGACACAGCAGGGGCTGTTACTGAGTAAGAATACAGACAGGAGGACACAGCAGGGGCTGTTACTGAGTAAGAATACAGACAGGAGGACACAGCAGGGGCTGTTACTGAGTAAGAATACAGACAGGAGGACACAGCAGGGGCTGTTACTGAGTAAGAATACAGACAGGAGGTCACAGCAGGGGCTGTTACTGAGTAAGAATACAGACAGGAGGACACAGCAGGGGCTGTTACTGAGTAAGAATACAGACAGGAGGACACAGCAGGGGCTGTTACTGAGTAAGAATACAGACAGGAGGACACAGCAGGGGCTGTTACTGAGTAAGAATACAGACAGGAGGTCACAGCAGGGGCTGTTACTGAGTAAGAATACAGACAGGAGGACACAGCAGGGGCTGTTACTGAGTAAGAATACAGACAGGAGGTCACAGCAGGGGCTGTTACTGAGTAAGAATACAGACAGGAGGACACAGCAGGGGCTGTTACTGAGTAAGAATACAGACAGGAGGTCACAGCAGGGGCTGTTACTGAGTAAGAATACAGACAGGAGGACACAGCAGGGGCTGTTACTGAGTAAGAATACAGACAGGAGGACACAGCAGGGGCTGTTACTGAGTAAGAATACAGACAGGAGGCCACAGCAGGGGCTGTTACTGAGTAAGAATACAGACAGGAGGTCACAGCAGGGGCTGTTACTGAGTAAGAATACAGACAGGAGGACACAGCAGGGGCTGTTACTGAGTAAGAATACAGACAGGAGGACACAGCAGGGGCTGTTACTGAGTAAGAATACAGACAGGAGGTCACAGCAGGGGCTGTTACTGAGTAAGAATACAGACAGGAGGACACAGCAGGGGCTGTTACTGAGTAAGAATACAGACAGGAGGTCACAGCAGGGGCTGTTACTGAGTAAGAATACAGACAGGAGGACACAGCAGGGGCTGTTACTGAGTAAGAATACAGACAGGAGGTCACAGCAGGGGCTGTTACTGAGTAAGAATACAGACAGGAGGACACAGCAGGGGCTGTTACTGAGTAAGAATACAGACAGGAGGACACAGCAGGGGCTGTTACTGAGTAAGAATACAGACAGGAGGACACAGCAGGGGCTGTTACTGAGTAAGAATACAGACAGGAGGTCACAGCAGGGGCTGTTACTGAGTAAGAATACAGACAGGAGGATCACAGCAGGGGCTGTTACTGAGTAAGAATACAGACAGGAGGACACAGCAGGGGCTGTTACTGAGTAAGAATACAGACAGGAGGACACAGCAGGGGCTGTTACTGAGTAAGAATACAGACAGGAGGACACAGCAGGGGCTGTTACTGAGTAAGAATACAGACAGGAGGTCACAGCAGGGGCTGTTACTGAGTAAGAATACAGACAGGAGGACACAGCAGGGGCTGTTACTGAGTAAGAATACAGACAGGAGGACACAGCAGGGGCTGTTACTGAGTAAGAATACAGACAGGAGGTCACAGCAGGGGCTGTTACTGAGTAAGAATACAGACAGGAGGTCACAGCAGGGGCTGTTACTGAGTAAGAATACAGACAGGAGGCCACAGCAGGGGCTGTTACTGAGTAAGAATACAGACAGGAGGACACAGCAGGGGCTGTTACTGAGTAAGAATACAGACAGGAGGACACAGCAGGGGCTGTTACTGAGTAAGAATACAGACAGGAGGCCACAGCAGGGGCTGTTACTGAGTAAGAATACAGACAGGAGGACACAGCAGGGGCTGTTACTGAGTAAGAATACAGACAGGAGGACACAGCAGGGGCTGTTACTGAGTAAGAATACAGACAGGAGGACACAGCAGGGGCTGTTACTGAGTAAGAATACAGACAGGAGGTCACAGCAGGGGCTGTTACTGAGTAAGAATACAGACAGGAGGACACAGCAGGGGCTGTTACTGAGTAAGAATACAGACAGGAGGTCACAGCAGGGGCTGTTACTGAGTAAGAATACAGACAGGAGGACACAGCAGGGGCTGTTACTGAGTAAGAATACAGACAGGAGGTCACAGCAGGGGCTGTTACTGAGTAAGAATACAGACAGGAGGACACAGCAGGGGCTGTTACTGAGTAAGAATACAGACAGGAGGTCACAGCAGGGGCTGTTACTGAGTAAGAATACAGACAGGAGGTCACAGCAGGGGCTGTTACTGAGTAAGAATACAGACAGGAGGTCACAGCAGGGGCTGTTACTGAGTAAGAATACAGACAGGAGGACACAGCAGGGGCTGTTACTGAGTAAGAATACAGACAGGAGGACACAGCAGGGGCTGTTACTGAGTAAGAATACAGACAGGAGGACACAGCAGGGGCTGTTACTGAGTAAGAATACAGACAGGAGGACACAGCAGGGGCTGTTACTGAGTAAGAATACAGACAGGAGGACACAGCAGGGGCTGTTACTGAGTAAGAATACAGACAGGAGGACACAGCAGGGGCTGTTACTGAGTAAGAATACAGACAGGAGGCCACAGCAGGGGCTGTTACTGAGTAAGAATACAGACAGGAGGACACAGCAGGGGCTGTTACTGAGTAAGAATACAGACAGGAGGCCACAGCAGGGGCTGTTACTGAGTAAGAATACAGACAGGAGGTCACAGCAGGGGCTGTTACTGAGTAAGAATACAGACAGGAGGACACAGCAGGGGCTGTTACTGAGTAAGAATACAGACAGGAGGCCACAGCAGGGGCTGTTACTGAGTAAGAATACAGACAGGAGGTCACAGCAGGGGCTGTTACTGAGTAAGAATACAGACAGGAGGTCACAGCAGGGGCTGTTACTGAGTAAGAATACAGACAGGAGGACACAGCAGGGGCTGTTACTGAGTAAGAATACAGACAGGAGGACACAGCAGGGGCTGTTACTGAGTAAGAATACAGACAGGAGGACACAGCAGGGGCTGTTACTGAGTAAGAATACAGACAGGAGGCCACAGCAGGGGCTGTTACTGAGTAAGAATACAGACAGGAGGACACAGCAGGGGCTGTTACTGAGTAAGAATACAGACAGGAGGACACAGCAGGGGCTGTTACTGAGTAAGAATACAGACAGGAGGTCACAGCAGGGGCTGTTACTGAGTAAGAATACAGACAGGAGGTCACAGCAGGGGCTGTTACTGAGTAAGAATACAGACAGGAGGTCACAGCAGGGGCTGTTACTGAGTAAGAATACAGACAGGAGGTCACAGCAGGGGCTGTTACTGAGTAAGAATACAGACAGGAGGACACAGCAGGAGCTGTTACTGAGTAAGAATACAGACAGGAGGTCACAGCAGGAGCTGTTACTGAGTAAGAATACAGACAGGAGGTCACAGCAGGAGCTGTTACTGAGTAAGAATACAGACAGGAGGACACAGCAGGGGCTGTTACTGAGTAAGAATACAGACAGGAGGCCACAGCAGGGGCTGTTACTGAGTAAGAATACAGACAGGAGGACACAGCAGGGGCTGTTACTGAGTAAGAATACAGACAGGAGGCCACAGCAGGGGCTGTTACTGAGTAAGAATACAGACAGGAGGACACAGCAGGGGCTGTTACTTAGTAAGAATACAGACAGGAGGACACAGCAGGGGCTGTTACTGAGTAAGAATACAGACAGGAGGACACAGCAGGGGCTGTTACTGAGTAAGAATACAGACAGGAGGCCACAGCAGGGCTGTTACTGAGTAAGAATACAGACAGGAGGCCACAGCAGGGGCTGTTACTGAGTAAGAATACAGACAGGAGGTCACAGCAGGGGCTGTTACTGAGTAAGAATACAGACAGGAGGTCACAGCAGGGCTGTTACTGAGTAAGAATACAGACAGGAGGACACAGCAGGGGCTGTTACTGAGTAAGAATACAGACAGGAGCACACAGCAGGGGCTGTTACTGAGTAAGAGATACAGACAGGAGGCCACAGCAGGGGCTGTTACTGAGTAAGAATACAGACAGGAGCGACACAGCAGGGGCTGTTACTGAGTAAGAATACAGACAGGAGGTCACAGCAGGGGCTGTTACTGAGTAAGAATACAGACGGGAGGCCACAGCAGGGGCTGTTACTGAGTAAGAATACAGACAGGAGGACACAGCAGGGGCTGTTACTGAGTAAGAATACAGACAGGAGGCCACAGCAGGGGCTGTTACTGAGTAAGAATACAGACAGGAGGACACAGCAGGGGCTGTTACTGAGTAAGAATACAGACAGGAGGACACAGCAGGGGCTGTTACTGAGTAAGAATACAGACAGGAGGACACAGCAGGGGCTGTTACTGAGTAAGAATACAGACAGGAGGCCACAGCAGGGGCTTAATACCCCTGTAACATACAGTCCCATGTAAATAACATCACCCCCTATCTTCAGGTCGCTGTAATATGCAGTCCCATGTAAATCACATCACCTCTCTCTTCAGACTCCTGTAACATACAGTCCCATGTAAATAACATCACTTTCTCTCTCTTCAGACCGCTGTATCATGCAGTCCCGACTCCCATGTAAATCACATCACCCCCTCTCTTCAGACTACGGTACCATGCAGTCCCATGTAAATAACATCACCCCCTCTTCAGATCACTGTAACATGTCGTCCCATGTAAAACACATAACTCTGTCTCTTCGGATCACTGTAACATGTAGTCCCATGTAAATCAAAGCACTCCCTCTCTTTAGACCACTGTAACATGTAGTCCCATGTAAATCAAAGCACTCCCTCTCTTTAGACCACTGTAACATACAGTCCCATGTAAATCAAAGCACTCCCTCTCTTTAGACCACTGTAACATACAGTCCCATGTAAATCAAAGCACTCCCTCTCTTTAGACCACTGTAACATACAGTCCCATGTAAATCAAAGCACTCCCTCTCTTTAGACCACTGTAACATGCAGGCCCAAGTAAATTACATCACCCCCTCCCTTCAGACCCCTGTAACAAGCAGTCCCATGGAAATAACATTGTTCCTTCTCTTTAGACCGCTGTAACATACAGGCCTATGTAAATAACATCATCCACTATCTTCAGACTGCTATAACATACAGTCCCAAGTAAATCACACCACCCACTCTCATCAGACTCCTGTAACATGCAGTCCCATGTAAATAACATTACCACCTCTCTTCAGACCCCTGTACCATGCAGTCCCATGTAAATCACAGCAACCCTATCTTCAGACAGCTGTAACATGCAGTCCCAGGTAATAACACCACCCCCTCGTTTCAGACTCACGTACCTTACAGTCTCATGTAAATTATATCACTCCGTCTCTTCAAAACCCTGTAAAATGCAGTCCCATGTAAATCACATCACACCCTTTCTTCAGAGCACTGTAACATGCAGTACCATGTAAAGCACATAACGCCCACTCTTCAGACCCCGAAAACATGCAGTCCCATGTAAATAATATCACTCCGTCTCTTCAAAACCCTGTAAAATGCAGTCCCATGTAAATCACATCACACCCTTTCTTCAGAGCACTGTAACATGCAGTCCCATGTAAAGCACATAACGCCCACTCTTCAGACCCCGAAAACATGCAGTCCCATGTAAATCAAATCACTCCGTCTCTTTAGACCCCTGTAACATGCAGTCCCACGAAAATCACATCAACCCCTCTTTTCAGACCACTATAACATGTAGTCCCATGTAAATCACATCAACCCCTCTCTGCAGACACCTGTAACATGCAGCCCCAGGTAAATAACATTACCCCCTCTCTTCAAACCCCTGTAACATGCAGTCCCATGTAAATAATATCACTCTCTATTTTAATACCCCTTTAACATACAGTCCCATGTAAATAACATCACACCTCTTCCCACCTCTGTAATATGCAGTCCCATGTAAATCACATAATACCCTTTCTTCAGATCGCTGTTACATGCAGTCCCATGTAAATTACATCACCCCGTTTCTTCAGACCCCTGTAACATGCAGTCCCATATAAATCACATAAACCCCACTGTTCAGACCCCGGTAACATGCAGTCCCATGTAAATCAAATCACGCCCTCTCTTTAAACCACTGTAACATGAAGTCCCAAGTAAATCATATCACCCCTCCCTTCAGACCCCTGTAACAAGCAGTCCCATGGAAATAACATTAACCCTACTCTTTAGACCGCTGTAATATGCAGTCCCATGTAAAGCACATAACGCCCTCTCCTTAGACCCATGTAACATGCAGTTCCATGTAAACTACATCATCCCCTCTCTTCAGACCACTGTAACATGCAGTCCCAGGTGAATAACATTACCCCCTCTCTTCAGAACCCTGTAACATGCAGTTCCATGTAAATACATCATCCCCTCTCTTCAGACCACTGTACCAATCAGTCCTATGTAAATAACCTCACCCGCTCTCTTTAGACCCCTGTAACATGCAGTCCCATGTAAACTACATCACCCCATCTGTTCAGACCCCTGTAAGATGCAGTCCCATATAAATCACATCACCCCCTTTCTACAGACCCCTGTAACACACAGTCCCATGTAAATGACATCACCCCCTCTCTTCCGACTCCTGTAACATGCAGTCCTATGTAAATGGCATTACACCACTCCTCTCGCCATGTAGCTACTCTGGAGAGTCTCCTCTATCACATAAGGCCCCGCCCCCTAAGATGTAGTGACTCCGCCTCTTCCCATGACGTCACACCGTCCGGAGCTCTGCTCGCTGCCACTTGCTGTGGTGTTTTAACTGCAACTGATGGCGGGAAATGTGAACGTGAGTCTGAGGGAGGAACCGGGAGATAACGGGCAGGAACCGGGAGATAACGGGCAGGAACCGGGAGATAACGGGGAGGAACCGGGAGATAACGGGCAGGAACCGGGGGATAACGGGGAGGATCCGGGAGATAACGGGCAGGAACCGGGAGATAACGGGGAGGAACCGGGAGATAACTGGGAAGTCTGGGAGGTAACGGGGAGAAACTGGGAGATAACTGGGAGGAACCGGGAGATAACGGGCAGGAACCGGGAGATAACGGGGAGGAACCGGGAGATAACGGGGAGGAACCGGGAGATAACGGGGAGGAACCGGGAGATAACGGGCAGGAACCGGGAGATAACAGGGAGGAAAGGGGAGATAACGGGCAGGAACTCTGGGAGATAACGAGGAGGAACCGGGAGATAACGGGGAAGTCCGGGAGATAACTGGCAGGAACTGGGGGAAACCGGGAGATATGGTGGAAGTCTGGGAGATAACAGGGGGAGGTACCATGGAGAGATAACCAGGGACCCGCTGAGGGTGTGTACCATGGAGAGACAACAGGTGTCCTGCTGGGGGCGTGTACCGTGGAGAGACAACTGGGGACCCGCTAACGGGGAGGAACCGGGAGATAACGGGCAGGAACCGGGAGATAACGGGCAGAAACCGGGAGATAACGGGCAGGAACCGGGAGATAACAGGGAGGAACCGTGAGATAACGGGCAGGAACCGGGGGATAACGGGGAGGAACCGGGAGATAACGGGGAGGAACCGGGAGATAACGGGGAGGAACCGGGAGATAACGGGCAGGAATCGGGAGATAACGGGGAGGAACCGGGGGATAACGGGAGGAACCGGGTGATAACGGGGAGGAACCGGGAGGTAACGGGTAGGAACCGGGGGATAACGGCAGGAACCGGGAGGTAACGGGAAGAACCGGGAGATAACGGGAAGGAACCGGGAGATAACGGGGAGGAACCGGGAGATAACGGGGAGGAACCGGGAGGTAACGGGAAGGAACCGGGAGATAACAGGCAAGAATCAGGAGATAACGGGGAGGAACCGGGAGATAACGGGGAGGAACCGGGAGATAACGGGGAGGAACCGGGAGATAACGGGCAGGAACCATGGAGAGATAACAGTGGAAGGACCAGGGAGGTAACGTGAAGGAACCGGGAGATAACGGGGAGCGGCCGGGAGGTAACGGGAGGAACCGGGAGATAATCGGGCAGGAACCGGGAGATAACGGGAGGAACCGGGAGATAACGGGAGGAACTGAGGTAACGGGCAGGAACCGGGAGATAACGGGAGGAACCGGGAGATAACGGGCAGGAACTGGGAGATAACGGGAGGAACCGGGAGATAACGGGCAGGAACTGGGAGATAACGGGGAGGAACCGGGAGATAACGGGCAGGGAATTGGGAGATAACGGGGAGGAACCGGAGATAACGGGCAGGAATCGGGAATGGGAGGAACCGAGATACGGGAGGAACCGGGATAACGGGAGGAACCGGGAGGTAACGGAGTAGGAACCGGGAGATAACGGCAGGAACCGGGAGTAACGGGAAGAAACCGGGAGGTAACGGGAAGGAACCGGGAGATAACGGGGAGGAACCGGGAGATAACGGGGAGGAACCGGGAGGTAACGGGAAGGAACCGGGAGATAACAGGCAAGAATCAGGAGATAACGGGGAGGAACCGGGAGATAACGGGGAGATAACGGAGGAACCAGGAGATAACGGGCAGGAACCGGGAGATAACGGGCAGGAACCGGGAGATAACGTGAAGGAACGGGGAGGTAACGTGGAAGGAACCGGGAGATAACGGGGAGCGGCCTGGAGGTAACGGGGAGGAACCGGGAGATAATGGGCAGGAATTGGGAGATAACGGGGAGGAACCGGGAGATAACGGGGAGGAACCGGGAGGTAACGGGGAGAAGTCCGGGAGATAACGGGGAGGAACCGGGAGGTAACGGGGAGGAACCGGGAGATAACGGGGAGAAGTCCGGGAGATAACGGGCAGGAATTGGGAGATAACGGGGAGGAACCGGGAGATAACGGGCAGGAATTGGGAGATAACGGGGAGGAATTGGGAGATAACGGGCAGGAATTGGGAGATAACGGGGAGGATCCGGGAGATAACGGGCAGGAACCGGGAGATAACGGGCAGGAACCGGAAGATAACGGGCAGGAACCGGAGATAACGGACAGGAACCGGGAGATAACGGGCAGGAATTGGGAGATAACGGGCAGGAACCGGGAGATAACGGGCAGGATCCGGGAGATAACGGGCAGGAACCGGGAGATAACGGACAGGAACCGGGAGATAACGGGGAGGAACCGGGAGATAACGGGCAGGAATTGGGAGATAACGGACAGGAACCGGGAGATAACGGGAGGAACCGGGAGATAACGGGCAGGAATTGGGAGATAACGGGGAAGTCTGGGAGATAACGAGGAGGAACCGGGAGATAACGGGGAAGTCCGGTAGATAACTAGCAGGAACTGGGGGAAACCGGGAGATATGGTGGAAGTCTGGGAGATAACAGGGGGAGGTACCATGGAGAGATAACCAGGGACCCACTGAGGGTGTGTACCATGGAGAGACAACAGGTGTCCTGCTGGGGGCGTGTACCGTGGAGAGACAACCGGGGACCCGCTGAGGGCGTGTACTGTGGGAGAGACAACCGGGGACCCGCTGAGGGCGCGTACTGGGGAGAGACAACCGGGGACCCGCTGAGGGCGTGTACTGTGGAGAGACAACCGGGGACCCGCTGAGGGCGTGTACTGGGGAGAGACAACAGGGGTCCTGCTGAGGGCGTGTACCGTGGAGAGACAACCGGGGACCCGCTGAGGGTGTGTACTGGGGAGAGACAACAGGGGTCCTGCTGAGGGTGTGTACAGTGGAGAGACAACCGGGGACCCGCTGAGGGCGTGTACTGGGGAGAGACAACCGGGGACCCGCTGAGGGCGTGTACTGGGGAGAGACAACCGGGGACCCGCTGAGGGCGTGTACTGGGGAGAGACAACAGGGGTCCTGCTGAGGGTGTGTACAGTGGAGAGACAACCGGGGACCCGCTGAGGGCATGTGCTGTGGAGAGACAATCGGGGACCCGCTGAGGGCGTGTACCGTGGAGAGACAATCGGGGACCCGCTGAGGGTGTGTACTGGGGAGAGACAACCGGGGACCCGCTGAGGGCGTGTACTGTGGAGAGACAACCGGGGACCTGCTGAGGGTGTGTACTGTGGAGAGACAACCGGGGACCCGCTGAGGGCGTGTACAGTGGAGAGACAACCGGGGACCCGCTGAGGGCATGTACTGTGGAGAGACAACCGGGGACCCGCTGAGGGCTTGTGCTGTGGAGAGACAACCGGGGTCCTGCTGGGGGCATGTACCGTGGAGAGACAACCGTGGACCCGCTGAGAGCGTGTACTGTGGAGAGATAACCGGGGTCCTGCTGAGGGCGTGTACTGTGGAGGGACTTTTGGGGACCCGCTGAGGGCGTGTACTGAGGAGAGACAACCGTGGTCCTGCTGGTGGCGTGTACCCTAGTGTGTCGACTCGGGGACCTGCTGGGGGGTGTACTGTGGAGGGACAATCGGGGACCTGTTGGGGGCGTGTACTTTGATGGGACGACTCGGGGACCTGGGGCGTGTACTGTGGAGACACAACCGGGTCCTTTCCATCGTCCCCCCCCCCCCCAGACAACAGGGGTCCTGCTGAGGGCGTGTACTGGGGAGAGACAACAGGGTTCCTGCTGAGGGTGTGTACTGGGGAGAGACAACAGGGTTCCTGCTGAGGGTGTGTACTGGGGAGAGACAACAGGGGTCCTGCTGAGGGTGTGTACTGGGGAGAGACAACAGGGTTCCTGCTGAGGGTGTGTACTGGGGAGAGACAACAGGGGTCCTGCTAAGGGTGTGTACTGGGGAGACAACAGGGTTCCTGCTGAGGGTGTGTACTGGGGAGAGACAACAGGGTTCCTGCTGAGGGTGTGTACTGGGGAGAGACAACAGGGTTCCTGCTGAGGGTGTGTACTGGGGAGAGACAACAGGGTTCCTGCTGAGGGTGTGTACTGGGGAGAGACAACAGGGGTCCTGCTGAGGGCGTGTACTGGGGAGAGACAACAGGGGTCCTGCTGAGGGCGTGTACTGGGGAGAGACAACAGGGTTCCTGCTGAGGGTGTGTACTGGGGAGAGACAACAGGGGTCCTGCTGAAGGCGTGTACTGGGGAGAGACAACAGGGGTCCTGCTGAGGGCGTGTACTGGGGAGAGACAACAGGGGTCCTGCTGAGGGCGTGTACCGTGGAGAGACAACAGGGGTCCTGCTGAGGGCGTGTACTGGGGAGAGACAACAGGGTTCCTGCTGAGGGTGTGTACTGGGGAGAGACAACAGGGTCCTGCTGAGGGTGTGTACTGGGGAGAGACAACAGGGGTCCTGCTAAGGGCGTGTACAGTGGAGAGACAACAGGGTTCCTGCTGAGGGTGTGTACTGGGGAGAGACAACAGGGGTCCTGCTGAGGGCGCGTACTGGGGAGAGACAACAGGGTTCCTGCTGAGGGCGTGTACTGGGGAGAGACAACCGGGGACCCGCTGAGGGCGTGTACTGGGGAGAGACAACAGGGTTCCTGCTGAGGGTGTGTACTGGGGAGAGATAACCGGGGTCCTGCTGAGGGCGTGTACAGTGGAGAGACAACCGGGTTCCTGCTGAGGGTGTGTACTGGGGAGAGACAACCGGGGACCCGCTGAGGGTGTGTACTGGGGAGAGACAACAGGGGTCCTGCTAAGGGCGTGTACAGTGGAGAGACAACAGGGGTCCTGCTGAGGGCGTGTACTGGGGAGAGACAAGAGGGGTCCTGCTGAGGGTGTGTACTGGGGAGAGACAACAGGGTTCCTGCTGAGGGCGTGTACTGGGGAGAGACAACAGGGGTCCTGCTGAGGGCGTGTACTGGGGAGAGACAACAGGGGTCCAGCTGAGGGTGTGTACCGTGGAGAGACAACCGGGGACCCGCTGAGGGCGTGTACTGGGGAGAGACAACAGGGGTCCTGCTGAGGGCGTGTACAGGGGAGAGACAACAGGGGTCCTGCTGAGGGCGTGTACTGGGGAGAGACAACAGGGGTCCTGCTGAGGGCGTGTACTGGGGAGAGACAACAGGGACCCTGCTGAGGGCGTGTACTGGGAGAGACAACAGGGGTCCCGCTGAGGGTGTGTACTGGGGAGAGACAACAGGGGTCCTGCTGAGGGTGTGTACTGGGAGAGACAACAGGGGTCCTGCTGAGGGTGTGTACTGGGGAGAGACAACAGGGGTCCTGCTGAGGGTGTGTACTGGGGAGAGACAACAGGGGTCCTGCTAAGGGCGTGTACTGGGGAGAGACAACAGGGGACCCGCTGAGGGTGTGTACTGGGGAGAGACAACCGGGGACCTGCTAAGGGCGTGTACTGGGGAGAGACAACAGGGGACCCGCTGAGGGTGTGTACTGTGGAGAGACAACCGGGGACCCGCTGAGGGTGTGTACAGTGGAGAGACAATCGGGAACCCGCTAAGGGCGTGTACTGTGGAGAGACAACCGGGGACCCGCTGAGGGCATGTGCTGTGGAGAGACAACCGGGGACCCGCTGAGGGCATGTGCTGTGGAGAGATAACCGGGGTCCTGCTGGGGGCATATACCGTGGAGAGACAACCGTGGACCCGCTGAGAGCGTGTACTGTGGAGAGATAACCGGGGTCCTGCTGTGGGCATGTACCGTGGAGAGACAACCGTGGACCCGCTGAGAGCGTGTACTGTGGAGAGATAACCGGGGTCCTGCTGAGGGCGTGTACTGTGGAGGGACATTTGGGGACCTGTTGGGGGCGTGTACTCCGGTGGGTCAACCCGGGGACCCGCTGAGGGCGTGTACTAAGGAGAGACAACCGTGGTCCTGCTGGTGGCGTGTACCCTAGTGTGTCGACTCGGGGACCTGCTGGGGGGTGTACTGTGGAGGGACAATCGGGGACCTGTTGGGGGCGTGTACTTTGATGGGACGACTCTGGGATCTGGGGCGTGTACTGTGGAGACACAACCGGGACCTTTCCATTGTTCCCCCCCCCCCCCAGACAACAGGGGTCCTGCTGAGGGCGTGTACTGGGGAGAGACAACAGGGTTCCTGCTGAGGGTGTGTACTGGGGAGGGACAACAGGGGTCCTGCTGAGGGCGTGTACTCCAGTGTGTCGCCCCCCCCCCCGGTTGGTCTACAATGGTTCTTTCCATGTTTTTGTTCAGGCAGATAAGATGGAGTTACGTGGGCGGAGCCTGGAGCGGAGCGACGCCATCTTTATGGGTAAGGGGTGGAGGAGGCGATATTGTGGGTGGTAGCAACTCCCACCTGCAGCTCTAAGCAGACCTGATGGGAGTTGTAGTTCTAGTGGGCAGCACACAGCTCCTCCCGCTGTGTGTTGGGGAGGTGTCTGCCTGTTATGTGTGAAGACCTGACCCTTTCTGTCTGCAGCAGGCTGCGTGACCCCACATGAAGACTGCTCTGGAGGAGAGGAGCACGACGCCCCAGAGGCCTGGGTGGCCGGGGAAAGCCTTAACTCGAGTGACGACCCCGCGGACATTAGTGACCCCGCCCCATTTGCCAATCACGAGCCTGAGGACTGGGACGCAGAGATGCAGGCGGATGAGAACCCCTATGGTAAATGCATTATTGGCCCCTCGCGGGCCCCAGCATCCTCTGCTCTCTCAGTAGTGCTGCCTGGGATTTCAGTATGTAAAGGAGGGGTGGGAATAGGTGTTCCCTCACTGCTGCTCTGTCTGACTGTGCGCATTTCCTGTAGATGAGGATGATGTGGCATGTGAACAGCAGAGCAGTGTCGGTGACTACCAGTGGGGGAGCGAGGAGTTCTATCAACCCAGTGTAGACCACGCCCCACCCTTACAGCGCAGCCGGAGCCGTCATTCCAGCGCCTTCCACATTCAGGCCGGCCAGTTTGACGATGCCGAGCAGTGACATTAAATGCAGGAAGCAGTGAAGCCTCGTACCAGACCAGCCGCCACCCCCTGGAGACCTGCCGTCTACCCAGCGCCGCCACCCCCTGGAGACCTGCCTTCTACCCAGCGCCGCCACCCCCTGGAGACCTGCCTTCTGCCCAGTGCCGCCACCCCCTGGAGACCTGCCTTCTACCCAGCGCTGATGCCCCCTGGAGACCTGCCTTCTACCCAGCACTGATGCCCCCTGGAGACCTGCCTTCTACCCAGCGCTGCCTCCCCCTGGAGACCTGCCTTCTGCCCAGTGCTGCCACCCCCTGGAGACCTGCCTTCTGCCCAGTGCCGCCACCCCCTGGAGACCTGCCTTCTACTCAGCGCTGCCACCCCCTGGAGACCTGCCTTCTACCCAGCACTGATGCCCCCTGGAGACCTGCCTTCTACCCAGCGCTGCCTCCCCTGGAGACCTGCCTTCTACCCAGCGCCGCCACCCCCTGGAGACCTGCCTTCTACCCAGCACTGATGCCCCCTGGAGACCTGCCTTCTACCCAGCGCTGTCACCCCCTGGAGGCCTGCCTTCTGCCCAGTGCTGCCACCCCCTGGAGACCTGCCTTCTACCCAGCGCTCCCACCCCCTGGAGACCTGCCTTCTGCCCAGCACTGATGCCCCCTGGAGACCTGCCTTCTACCCAGCGCTGCCACCCCCTGGAGACCTGCCTTCTACCCAGCGCTGTCACCCCCTGGAGACCTGCCTTCTGCCCAGTGCTGCCACCCCCTGGAGACCTGCCTTCTACCCAGCGCCGCCACCCCCTGGAGACCTGCCTTCTACCCAGCGCCGTCACCCCCTGGAGACCTGCCTTCTACCCAGCGCCGCCACCCCATGGAGACCTGCCTTCTACCCAGTGTCGCCACCCCTTGGAGACCTGCCTTCTGCCCAGCACTGCCATCCCCTGGAGACCTGCCTTTTACCCAACCCTGTCACCCCCTGGAGACCTGCCTTCTACCCAGCGCTGGCGCCCCCTGGAGACCTGCCTTCTACCCAGCGCTGACACCCCCTGGAGACCTGCCTTCTACCCAGTGCCGCCACCCCCTGGGGACCTGCCTTCTACCCAGCACTGATGCCCCCTGGAGACCTGCCTTCTACCCAGCATCGCCACCCCTTGGAGACCTGCCTTCTGCCCAGCACTGCCATCCCCTGGAGACCTGCCTTCTACCCAACCCTGTCACCCCCTGGAGACCTGCCTTCTACCCAGCGCTGACTCCCCCTGGAGACCTGCCTTCTACCCAGCGCTGCCACCCCCTGGAGACCTGCCTTCTACCCAACCCTGTCACCCCCTGGAGACCTGCCTTCTACCCAGCGCTAATGCCCCCTGGTAACCTGCCTTCTACCCAGCGCCGCCACCCCCTGGAGACCTGCCTTCTACCCAGTGCGGCCACCCCCTGGAGACCTGCCTTCTGCCCAGTGCTGCCGCCCCCTGGAGACCTGCCTTCTACCCAGCGCTGCCACCCCCTGGAGACCTGCCTTCTACCCAGCGCTGCCATCCCCTGGAGACCTGCCTTCTACCCAACCCTGTCACCTCCTGGAGACCTGCCTTCTACCCAGCGCTGAAGCCCCCTGGAGACCTGCCTTCTACCCAGCGCTGCCCCCCTGGAGACCTGCCTTCTGCCCAGTGCTGCCACCCCCTGGAGACCTGCCTTCTACCCAGCGCTGACGCCCCCTGGAGACCTGTCTTCTACCCAGCGCTGACGCCCCCTGGAGTCCTGCCTTCTACCCAGCGCTGACGCCCCCTGGAGACCTGTCTTCTACCCAGTGCTGACGCCCCCTGGAGACCTGCCTTCTACCCAGCGCTGATGCCCCCTGGAGACCTGCCTTCTACCCAGCGCTGATGCCCCCTGGAGGCCTGCCTTCTACCCAGCGCTGACGCCCCCTGGAGACCTGCATTCTACCCAGCACTGATGCCCCCTGGAGGCCTGCCTTCTACCCAGCCCCCTAGAGACCTGCCTTCTGCCCAGTGCTGACACCCCCTAAAGACCTGCTGTCTACCCAGCGCTGTCACCCCCTGGAGGCCTGCCTTCTACCCAGCGCTGCCACCCCCTGGAGACCTGCCTTCTACCCAGCGCTGCCACCCCCTGGAGACCTGCCTTCTACCCAGCGCTGCCACCCCCTGGAGACCTGCCTTCTACCCAGCGCTGCCACCCACTGGAGACCTGCCTTCTGCCCAGTGCTGCCACCCCCTGGAGACCTGCCTTCTACCCAGCGCTGATGCCCCTGGAGGCCTGCCTTCTACCCAGCCCCCTAGAGACCTGCCTTCTGCCCAGCACTGACACCCCCTGGAGGCCTGCCGTCTACCCAGCACTGATGCCCCCTGGAGGCCTGCCTTCTACCCAGTGCTGATGCCCCCTGTAGAACTGCCTTCTACCCAGCGCTATCACCCCCTGGAGGCCTGCCGTCTACCCAGCACTGATGCCCCCAGGAGGCCTGCCTTCTAACCTGTGCTGACGCCCTCTGGAGGCCTGCCTTCTTCCCAGCGCTGATGCCCCCTGGAGGCCTGCCTTCTACCCAGCGCTGATGCCCCCTGGAGGCCTGCCTTCTACCCAGCGCTGATGCCCCCTGGAGGCCGGCCTTCTTCCCAGTGCTGTGCTCTGGTCGGACAGTATGGAGCGGTCTTCCTAGGGCTCTGTGCTTTGGTCGGACAGTATGTGGCGGTCTTCCTAGTGCTCTGTGCTTTGGTTGTACAGTATGTGGCGGTGTTTCTAGGGCTATGTCCTCAGGGTCGCTGTAATAAAGGTTTGCTGGTCTCGTTGACTTGTGTCTTGTCTTGCTGTAGATTCAGCTCAGTATAACGGTGCTCAGTGGTACGTAAATCTGAGGACAAAAATCTATATAAATCCCACGGCACTACAATGGTTAAAGCAAATAATAGTGATTTATTAGATCCGTCCAGATGAATGTGTGAACAATGGCCAACGTTTCGTTCCATCCTGGACCTTGTTCATGGCCCGGACAGAAGAGACATAATGATTGGAGATGAAGATCTGGTAAGAAAGGTTCATCTCGGATTCCGTGTGAAGTCTCAGTGGCCTCAATAACAGCAGAAATAACGGAGCTCGCAGAAGCCGCTCTCAGTCCTTATTCCATGAACATACAGTTTAATATCATATATTATGTGCCATAGGGTTCATATAGGGAGCTAGCAGGCGGTACATACTGTAGTGTCAGAGTATGAAGGAGGACGGCGTGCTGCCTAGGAGACCGCGCAGGTCTAGGTATATAGTGTGCAGCTTTGGTTGACTTGAAAACTGGCAGCAGCCTGGTATGATCTGCGCCCGCACGCCGTGTGTCTGGACGCGGAGCAGTACGCCCGTCAGTGACGAAAAAAAGTCTGCAGTCTGATGAAATGTCTGCTGTAGACACAACATACGGAACATGGATTATACAACGGGATAACATCAGAAATCATAATAAACTAAGACCGACATTAAGGACACGAAAAATGATAAATAAAAGGAGAAATGGCAAACAAAGAGAAAAGTAATAAAAGGAGAAATGGGAAATATACAAAAAAATAATAAATAAGAGGAGAAAAAGAGAAATAATACCGGTAAATAAGAAGAAATACAGAGAAAAGTAATAAGACGAGAAATGGGAAATGAAGAGAAACATTGTACTGCGCCCAGAGCACTGCATATGGTCCACGCCCTTATTTATATGGCCATAGGTCTCTATTCACTGACGGCAATCAGAGCCAAGTTCACCACAAAGCTGCTAAACCTGTCAGTTGCTGACGTCTTGTGGTTACAGTGGCCTCTCCTCACCTCCATGTGGCCAATAGATGGTGAGGGGTCCCGGGTGTGCGTCCTCCTGTAGATGGCGCTCATGTACAGATCCCAGGCATTACCTGCCCCCCATTACTAGATGATGAGGGGTCCCGGCTGTGAGTCCTCCAGTAGATGGTGCTCATGTACAGATCCCAGGCATTACCTGCCCCCGATTACTAGATGATGAGGGGTCTCGGCTGTGAGTCTTCCAGTAGATGGCGGTCATGTACAGATCCCAGGCATTACCTGCCCCCCATTACTAGATGATGAGGGGTCCCGGCTGTGAGTCCTCCAGTAGATGGCGCTCATGTACAGATCCCAGGTATTACCTGCCCCCATTACTAGATGATGAGGGGTCTCAGCTGTGAGTCTTCCAGTAGATGGCGGTCATGTACAGGATCCCAGGCGTTACCTGCCCCCATTACCAGATGATGAGGGGTCCCAGCTTTGCCTGCTTAGTCCTCCAGTAGATGACGCTCATGTACAGATCCCAGGCATTACCTGCCCCCCATTACTAGATGATGAGGGGTCCCGGCTGTGAGTCTACCAGTAGATGACGCTCATGTATTGATTCCAGGCATTACCTTCCCCCCATTACTAGATGATGAGGGGTCCCGGCTGTGAGTCTCCAGTAGATGACGCTCATGTACAGATCCCAGGCATTACCTGCCCCCCATTACTAGATGATGAGGGGTCCCGGCTGTGAGTCTTCCAGTAGATGGCGCTCATTTACAGATTCCAGGCATTACCTGCCCCCCATTACTAGATGATGAGGGGTCCCGGCTGTGAGTCCTCCAGTAGATGGCGCTCATGTACAGATCCCAGGCATTACCTGCCCCCATTACTAGATGATGAGGGGTCCTGGCTGTGAGTCTTCCAGTAGATGGCGCTCATGTACAGATCCCAGGCATTACCTGCCCCCCATTACTAGATGATGAGGGGTCCCGGCTGTGAGTCCTCCAGTAGATGGCGCTCATGTACAGATCCCAGGCGTTACCTGCCCCCATTACTATATGATGAGGGGTCCCGGCTGTGAGTCCTCCAGTAGATGGCGCTCATGTACAGATCCCAGGCATTACCTGCCCCCCATTACTAGAAGATTAGGGGTCCCGGCTGTGAGTCCTCCAGTAGATGGCGCTCATGTACAGATCCCAGGCATTACCTGCCCCCCCATTACTAGATGATGAGGGTCCAGGCTTTGCCTGCTTAGTCCTCCAGTAGATGGCGCTCATGTACAGTTCCCAGGCATTACCTGCCCCCCATTACTATATGATGAGGGGTCTTGGCTGTGAGTCCTCCAGTAGATGGCGCTCATGTACAGGATCCCAGTCGTTACCTGCCCCTCATTACTAAATGATGAGGGGTCCTGGTTGTGAGTCCTCCAGTAGATGGCGTTCATGTACAGATCCCAGGCAATACCTACCCCCCATTACCAGATGATGAGGGGTCCCGGCTGTAAGTCTTCCAGTAGATGGCGCTCATGTACAGATTCCAGGCGTTACCTGCCCCCTCATTACTAAATGATGAGGGGTCCTGGTTGTGAGTCCTCCAGTAGATGGCGCTCATGTACAGATCCCAGGCATTACCTACCCCCCATTACTATATAATGTTGGGTCCCGGCTGTGAGTCCTCCAGTAGATGGCGATCATGTACAGATCCCAGGCATTACCTGCCCCCCATTACTAGATGATGAGGGGTCCCGGCTGTGAGTCCTCCAGTGGATGGCGCTCATGTACAGATTCCAGGCATTACCTGCCCCCCATTACTATATGATGAGGGGTCCCAGCTGTGAGTCCTCCAGTAGATGGCGCTCATGTACAGATCCCAGGCATTACCTGCCCCCATTACTATATGATGAGGGGTCCCGGCTGTGAGTCCTCCAGTAGATGGCGCTCATGTACAGATCCCAGGCATTACCTGCCCCCATTACCAGATGATGAGGGGTCCCGGCTGTGAGTCCTGCAGTAGATGACGCTCATGTACAGATCCCAGGCTTTACCTTCCCCCCATTACTAGATGATGAGGGGTCTCGGCTGTGAGTCCTCCAGTAGATGGCGCTCATGTACAGATCCCAGGCGTTACCTACCCCCCATTACTAGATGATGAGGAGTCCCGGCTGTGAGTCCTCCAGTAGATGACGCTCATGTACAGATCCCAGGCGTTACCTACCCCCCATTACTAGATGATGAGGGGTCCCGGCTGTGAGTCTTCCAGTAGATGGCGCTCATGTACAGATCCCAGGCATTACCATCCCCCATTACTAGATGATGAGGGTCCCGGCTGTGAGTCTTCCAGTAGATGGCGCTCATGTACAGATCCCAGGCGTTATCTGCCCCCATTACTAGATGATGAGGGGTCCCGGCTGTGAGTCCTCCAGTAGATGGCGCTCAAGTACAGATCCCAGGCGTTATCTGCCCCCATTACCAGATGATGAGGGGTCCCGGCTGTGAGTCCTGCAGTAGATGACGCTCATGTACAGATCCCAGGCTTTACCTTCCCCCCATTACTAGAAGGTTAGGGGTCCCGGCTGTGAGTCCTCCAGTAGATGGCGCTCATGTACAGATCCCAGGCATTACCTACCCCCCATTACTAGATGATGAGGAGTCCCGGCTGTGAGTCCTCCAGTAGATGACGCTCATGTACAGATTCCAGGCGTTACCTACCCCCCATTACTAGATGATGAGGCGTCCTGGCTGTGAGTCCTCCAGTAGATGGCGCTCATGTACAGATCCCAGGTATTACCTGCCCCCCATTACTAGATGATGAGGGGTCCCGGCTGTGAGTCTTCCAGTAGATGGCGCTCATGTACAGATCCCAGGCATTACCATCCCCCCATTACTAGATGATGAGGGGTCCCGGCTGTGAGTCTTCCAGTAGATGGCGCTCATGTACAGATCCCAGGCGTTATCTGCCCCCCTTTACTAGATGATGAGGGGTCCCGGCTGTGAGTCCTCCAGTAGATGGCGCTCATGTACAGATCCCAGGCGTTATCTGCCCCCCTTTACTAGATGATGAGGGGTCCCGGCTGTGAGTCCTCCAGTAGATGGCGCTCATGTACAGATCCCAGGCGTTATCTGCCCCCCTTTACTAGATGATGAGGGGTCCCGGCTGTGAGTCCTCCAGTAGATGGTGCTCATGTACAGATCCCAGGCGTTATCTGCCCCCCTTTACTAGATGATGAGGGGTCCTGGCTGTGAGTCTTCCAGTAGATGGCGCTCATTTACAGATTCCAGGCTTTACCTACCCCCCATTACTAGATGATGAGGGGTCCCGGCTTTGCCTGCTTAGTCCTCCAGTAGATGGCGCTCATGTACAAATCCCAGGCGTTACCATCCCCCTATTACTAGATGATGAGGGATCCCGACTGAGTCCTCCAGTAGATGGCGCACATGTACAGGATCCCAGGCGTTACCTGCCCCCCATTACTAGGTGATGAGGGGTCCTGGCTTTGAATCCTCCAGTAGATGGCGCTCATTTACAGATCCGAGGCGTTACCCGCCCCCCATTACTAGATGATGAGGGGTCCCGGCTGTGAGTCCTCCAGTAGATGGCGCTCATGTACAGGATCCCAGGTGTTACCTGCCCCCATTACTTCATGATGAGGGGGCCCGGCTTTGCCTGCTTAGTCCTCCAGTAGATGGCGTTCATGTACAGATCCCAGGCGTTACCTGCCCCCCATTACCAGATGATGACGGGTCCCGGCTGTGAGTCCTGCAGGAGAGGGCGCTCATGTACAGATACCATGCATTACCTGCCCCCATTACTAGAAGATCAGGGGTCCCGGCTGTGAGTCCTCCAGTAGATGGCGCTCATGTACAGGATCCCAGGTGTTACCTGCCCCCATTACTAGATGATGAGGGGGCCCGGCTTTGCCTGCTTAGTCCTCCAGTAGATGGCGTTCATGTACAGATCCCAGGCGTTACCTGCCCCCCATTACCAGATGATGAGCGGTCCCGGCTGTGAGTCTTCCAGTGGATGGCGCTCATTTACAGATTCCAGGCATTACCTGCCCCCCATTACTATATGATGAGGGGTCCCGGCTGTGAGTCCTCCAGTAGATGGCGCTCATGTACAGATCCCAGGCATTACCTGCCCCCCATTACTAGATGATGAGGGGTCCTGGCTGTGAGTCCTCCAGTAGATGGCGCTCATGTACAGGATCCCAGGTGTTACCTGCCCCCATTACTAGATGATGAGGGGGCCCGGCTTTGCCTGCTTAGTCCTCCAGTAGATGGCGTTCATGTACAGATCCCAGGTATTACCTGCCCCCCATTACTAGATGATGAGGGGTCCCGGCTCTGAGTCCTCCAGTAGATGGCGCTCAGGTACAGATCCCAGTCATTACCTGCCCCCCATTACTAGATGTTGAGGGGTCCCGGCGGTGAGTCCTCCAGTAGATGGCGCTCATGTACAGATTCCAGGCATTACCTTCCCCCAATTACTGGATCATGATGGGTCTCTGTTGTGAGTCCTCCACTAGATGGCGCTCATATTCAGCTCCCGTGCATTAACTGCCCCCCATTACTAGATGATGAGGGGTCCCGGTGGTGAGTCTCCAGTAGATGGCGCTCTTGTACAGATCCCAGGCATTACCTGCCCCCCATTACTAGATGATGAGGGGTCCCGGCTGTGAGTCCTCCAGTAGATGGCGCTCATGTACAGATCCCAGTCATTACCTGCCCCCCATTACTAGATGATGAGGGGTCCCGGCTCTGAGTCCTCCAGGAGAGGGCGCTCATGTACAGATCCCAGGCATTACCTGCCCCCCATTACTAGATGTTGAGGGGTCCCGGCTGTGAGTCCTCCAGTAGATGGCGCTCATGTATTGATTCCAGGCATTACCTTCCCCCCATTACTAGATGATGAGGGGTCCCGGCTGTGAGTCTTCCAGTAGATGGCGCTCATGTACAGATCCCAGTCATTACCTTCCCCCCATTACTAGATGATGAGGGGTCCCGGCTGTGAGTCCTCCAGTAGATGGCGCTCTTGTACAGATCCCAGGCATTACCTGCCCCCCATTACTAGATGATGAGGGGTCCCGGCTGTGAGTCTTCCAGTAGATGGCGCTCATGTACAGATTCCAGGCATTACCTGCCCCCCATTACTAGATGTTGAGGGGTCCCGGCGGTGAGTCCTCCAGTAGATGACGCTCATGTAAAGATCCCAGGCGTTACCTGCCCCCATTACTAGATGATGAGGGGTCCCGGCTGTGAGTCTTCCAGTAGATGGCGCTCATGTACAGATCCCAGGCGTTACCTGCCCCCATTACTAGATGATGAGGGGTCCCGGCTGTGAGTCCTCCAGTAGATGGCGCTCATGTACAGATCCCAGGCGTTACCTTCCCCCCATTACTAGATGATGAAGAGTCCCGGCTGTGAGTCTTCCAGTAGATTGCGCTCATGTACAGATCCCAGGCGTTACCTGCCCCCTATTACTAGATAATTAGGGGTCCCGGCTGTGAGTCCTCCAGTAGATGGCGCTCATGTACAGATCCCAGTCATTACCTGCCCCCATTACTAGATGATGAGGGGTCCCGGCTGTGAGTCCTCCAGTAGATGGCGCTCATGTACAGATCCCAGGCATTACCTGCCCCCATTACTAGATGATGAGGGGTCCCGGCTGTGAGTCCTCCAGTAGATGGCGCTCATGTACAGATCCCAGGCATTACCTGCCCCCATTACTAGATGATGAGGGGTCCCGGCTGTGAGTCCTCCAGTAGATGGCGCTCATGTACAGATCCCAGGCATTACCTGCCCCCATTACTAGATGATGAGGGGTCCCGGCTGTGAGTCCTCCAGTAGATGGCGCTCATGTACAGATCCCAGGCATTACCTGCCCCCATTACTAGATGATGAGGGGTCCCGGCTGTGAGTCCTCCAGTAGATGGCGCTCATGTACAGATCCCAGGCATTACCTGCCCCCATTACTAGATGATGAGGGGTCCCGGCTGTGAGTCTTCCAGTAGATGGCGCTCATGTACAGATCCCAGGCATTACCTGCCCCCATTACTAGATGATGAGGGGTCCCGGCTGTGAGTCCTCCAGTAGATGGCGCTCATGTACAGATCCCAGGCGTTACCTGCCCCCATTACTAGATGATGAGGGGTCCCGGCTGTGAGTCCTCCAGTAGATGGCGCTCATGTACAGATCCCAGGCATTACCTTCCCCCCATTACTAGATGATGAGGGGTCCCGGCTGTGAGTCTCCAGTAGATGGCGCTCATGTACAGATTCCAGGCGTTACCTAACCCCCATTACTAGATGATGAGGGGTCCCGGCTGTGAGTCCTCCAGTAGATGGCGCTCATGTACAGATCCCAGGCATTACCTGCCCCCCATTACTATATGATGAGGGGTCCCGGCTGTGAGTCCTCCAGTAGATGGCGCTCATGTACAGATCCCAGGTGTTATCTGCCCCCATTACTAGATGATGAGGGGCCCCGGCTGTGAGTCTTCCAGTAGATGGCGCTCTTGTACAGATCCCAGGCATTACCTGGCCCCATTACTAGGAGATGAGGGGTCCCGGCTGTGAGTCGTCCAGTAGATGGCGCCCATGTACAGATCCCTGGCGTTACCTTCCCCTCATTACTAGATGATGAGGGGTCCCGGCTGTGAGTCCTCCAGTTGATGGCGCTCAAGTACAGATCCCAGGCGTTACCTACCCCCCATTACTAGATGATGAGGCGTCCTGGCTGTGAGTCCTCCAGTAGATGGCGCTCATGTACAGATCCCAGGCATTACCTGCCCCCCATTACTAGATGATGAGGGGTCCCAGCTGTGAGTCCTCCAGTAGATGGCGCTCATGTACAGATCCCAGGCGTTATCTGCCCCCCTTTACTAGATGATGAGGGGTCCCTGCTGTGAGTCCTCCAGTAGATGGCGCTCAGGTACAGATCCCAGGCATTACCTGCCCCCCATTACTAGATGATGAGGGGTCCCGGCTGTGAGTCCTCCAGTAGATGGCGCTCATGTACAGGATCCCAGGCATTACCTGCCCCCTATTACTAGATGATGAGGGGTCCCGGCTGTGAGTCTTCCAGTAGATGGCGCTCATGTACAGGATCCCAGGCGTTACTTGCCCCCTATTACTAGATGATGAGGGGGCCCGGCTGTGAGTCCTCCAGTAGATGGCGCTCAGGTACAGATCCCAGGCATTACCTGCCCCCCATTACTAGATGATGAGGGGTCCCGGCTGTGAGTCCTCCAGTAGATGGCGCTCAGGTACAGATCCCAGTCATTACCTGCCCCCCATTACTAGATGATGAGGGGTCCCGGCTGTGAGTCTTCCAGTAGATGGCGCTCATGTACAAATCCCAGTCATTACCTGCCCCCTATTACTAGATGATAAGGGGTGCCGGCTGTGAGTCCTCCAGTAGATGGCGCTCATGTACAGGATCCCAGGCGTTACCTTCCCCCATTACTAGATGATGAGGGGTCCCGGCTGTGAGTCCTCCAGTAGATGGCGCTCATGTACAGATCCCAGGCATTACCTGCCCCCCCATTACTAGATGATGAGGGGTCCCGGCTGTGAGTCCTCCAGTAGATGGCGCTCATGTACAGATTCCAGGCATTACCTGCCCCCTATTACTAGATGATGAGGGGTCCTGGCTGTGAGTCTTCCAGTAGATGGCGCTCATGTACAGGATCCCAGGCGTTACCTGCCCCCCATTACTAGATGATGAGGGGTCCCGGCTGTGAGTCCTCCAGTAGATGGCGCTCATGTACAGATCCCAGGCATTACCTGCCCCCATTACTAGATGATGATGGGTCCCGGCTGTGAGTCCTCCAGTAGATGGCGCTCATGTACAGATCCCAGGCATTACCTGCCCCCATTACCAGATGATGAGGGGTCCCGGCTTTGCCTGCTTAGTCCTCCAGTAGATGGCGCTCATGTACAGATTCCAGGCGTTACCTGCCTCCCATTACTAGATGATGAGGAGTCCCGGCTGTGAGTCCTCCAGTAGATGGCGCTCATGTACAGATCCCAGGCGTTACCTGCCTCCCCATTACTAGATGATGAGGGGTCCTGGCTGTGAGTCCTCCAGTAGATGGCGCTCATGTACAGATCCCAGGCGTTACCTGCCTCCCATTACAAGATGATGAGGAGTCCCGGCTGTGAGTCCTCCAGTAGATTGCGCTCATGTACAGATTCCAGGCATTACCTGCCCCCTATTACTAGATGATGAGGGGTCCCGGCTGTGAGTCCTCCAGTAGATGGCGCTCATGTAAAGATCCCAGGCGTTACCTGCCCCCATTACCAGATGATGAGGGGTCCCGGCTGTGAGTCTTCCAGTAGATGGCGCTCATGTACAGATCCCAGGCGTTACCTTCCCCCCATTACTATATGATGAGGGGTCCCGGTTGTGAGTCCTCCAGTAGATGGCGCTCATGTACAGATCCCAGGCGTTACCTGCCCCCATTACTAGATGATGAGGGGTCCCGGCTGTGAGTCCTCCAGTAGATGGCGCTCATGTACAGATCCCAGGCATTACCTGCCCCCATTACTAGATGATGAGGGGTCCCGGCTGTGAGTCTTCCAGTAGATGGCGCTCATGTACAGATCCCAGGCATTACCTGCCCCCATTACTAGATGATGAGGGGTCCCGGCTGTGAGTCCTCCAGTAGATGGCGCTCATGTACAGATCCCAGGCATTACCTGCCCCCATTACTAGATGATGAGGGGTCCCGGCTGTGAGTCCTCCAGTAGATGGCGCTCATGTACAGATCCCAGGCGTTACCTGCCCCCATTACTAGATGATGAGGGGTCCCGGCTGTGAGTCCTCCAGTAGATGGCGCTCATGTACAGATCCCAGGCGTTACCTGCCCCCATTACTAGATGATGAGGGGTCCCGGCTGTGAGACTTCCAGTAGATGGCGCTCATGTACAGATCCCAGGCGTTACCTTCCCCCCATTACTAGATGATGAGGGGTCCCGGCTGTGAGTCCTCCAGTAGATGTCGCTCATGTACAGATCCCAGGCATTACCTGCCCCCATTACTAGATGATGAGGGGTCCCGGTGGTGAGTCTCCACTAGATGGCGCTCATATTCAGCTCCCGTGCATTAACTGCCCCCCATTACTAGATGATGAGGGGTCCCGGCTGTGAGTCCTCCAGTAGATGGCGCTCATGTACAGATTCCAGCCATTACCTGCCCCCCATTACTATATGATGAGGGGTCCCGGCTGTGAGTCCTCCAGTAGATGGTGCTCATGTACAGATCCCAGTCATTACCTGCCCCCCATTACTAGATGATGAGGGGTCCCGGCTCTGAGTCCTCCAGGAGAGGGCGCTCATGTACAGATCCCAGGCATTACCTGCCCCCTATTACTAGATGTTGAGGGGTCCCGGCTGTGAGTCCTCCAGTAGATGGCGCTCATGTATTGATTCCAGGCATTACCTTCCCCCCATTACTAGATGATGAGGGGTCCCGGCTGTGAGTCTTCCAGTAGATGGCGCTCATGTACAGATTCCAGACATTACCTTCCCCCCATAACTAGATGATGAGGGGTCCCGGCTGTGAGTCCTCCAGTAGATGGCGCTCATGTACAGATCCCAGGCGTTACCTGCCCCCATTACCAGATGATGAGGGGTCCCGGCTGTGAGTCCTCCAGTAGATGGCGCTCATGTACAGATCCCAGGCGTTACCTTCCCCCCATTACTAGATGATGAGGGGTCCCGGCTGTGAGTCTCCAGTAGATGGCGCTCATGTACAGATTCCAGGCGTTACCTACCCCCCATTACTAGATGATGAGGGGTCCTGGCTGTGAGTCCTCCAGTAGATTGCGCTCATGTACAGATCCCAGGCATTACCTGCCCCCCATTACTAGATGATGAGGGGTCCCAGCTGTGAGTCCTCCAGTAGATGGCGCTCATGTACAGATCCCAGGTGTTATCTGCCCCCCATTACTAGATGATGAGGCGTCCTGGCTGTGAGTCCTCCAGTAGATGGCGCTCATGTACAGATCCCAGGCATTACCTGGCCCCCATTACTAGAAGATGAGGGGTCCCGGCTGTGAGTCTTCCAGTAGATGGCGCTCATGTACAGATCCCAGGCATTTCCTGCCCCCCATTACTAGATGATGAGGGGTCCCGGCTGTGAGACTTCCAGTAGATGGCGCTCATGTACAGATCCCAGGCATTACCTGCCCCCATTACTAGATGATGAGGGGTCCCGGCTGTGAGTCCTCCAGTAGATGGCGCTCATGTACAGATCCCAGGTATTACCTGCCCCCCATTACTAGATGATGAGGGGTCCCGGCTGTGAGTCTTCCAGTAGATGGCGCTCATGTACAGGATCCCAGGCGTTATCTGCCCCCCTTTACTAGATGATGAGGGGTCTCAGCTGTGAGTCTTCCAGTAGATGGCGCTCATGTACAGGATCCCAGGCATTACCTGCCCCCCATTACTAGATGATGAGGGGTCCCGGCTGTGAGTCCTCCAGTAGATGTCGCTCATGTACAGATACCATGCATTACCTGCCCCCCATTACTAGATGATGAGGGGTCCCGGCTGTGAGTCCTCCAGTAGATGGCGCTCATGTACAGGATCCCAGGTGTTACCTGCCCCCCATTACTAGGTGATGAGGGGTCCCGGCTGTGAGTCCTCCAGTAGATGGCGCTCAGGTACAGATCCCAGTCATTACCTGCCCCCTATTACTAGATGTTGAGGGGTCCCGGCTGTGAGTCTTCCAGTAGATGTCGCTCATGTACAGATCCCAGGTATTACCTGCCCCCCATTACTAGATGATGAGGGGTCCCGGCTGTGAGTCTTCCAGTAGATGTCGCTCAGGTACAAATCCCAGTCATTACCTGCCCCCTATTGCTAGATAATTAGGGGTCCCGGCTGTGAGTCCTCCAGTAGATGGTGCTCATGTACAGATCCCAGTCATTACCTGCCCCCTATTGCTAGATAATTTGGGGTCCCGGCTGTGAGTCTTCCAGTAGATGGCGCTCATGTACAGATTCCAGGCGTTACCTGCCCCCTATTACTAGATGATGAGGGGTCCTGGCTGTGAGTCCTCCAGTAGATGGCGCTCATGTACAGGATCCCAGGCTTTACCTACCCCCCATTACTAGATGATGAGGGGTCCCGGCTTTGCCTGCTTAGTCCTCCAGTAGATGGCGCTCATGTACAGATCCCAGGCGTTACCTGCCCCCTATTTCTAGATGATAAGGGGTCCCGGCTGTGAGTCTTCCAGTAGATGGCGCTCATGTACAGATCCCAGGCATTACCTGCCCCCTATTTCTAGATGATTAGGGGTCCCGGCTGTGAGTCTTCCAGTAGATGGCGCTCATGTACAGATCCCAGGCATTACCTGCCCCCCATTACTAGATGATGAGGGGTCCCGGCTGTGAGTCTTCCAGTAGATGGCGCTCATGTACAAATCCCAGTCATTACCTGCCCCCTATTACTAGATGATAAGGGGTGCCGGCTGTGAGTCCTCCAGTAGATGGCGCTCATGTACAGATCCCAGGCATTACCTGCCCCCCCATTACTATATGATGAGGGGTCCCGGCTGTGAGTCCTCCAGTAGATGACGCTCATGTACAGATTCCAGGCATTTCCTGCCCCCCATTACTAGATGATGAGGGGTCCCGGCTGTGAGTCTTCCAGTAGATGGCGCTCATGTACAGATCCCAGGCATTACCTGCCCCCCATTACTAGATGATGAGGGGTCCCGGCTGTGAGTCCTCCAGTAGATGGCGCTCATGTACAGATCCCAGGCATTACCTGCCCCCATTACCAGATGATGATGGGTCCCGGGTGTGCGTCCTCCTGTAGATGGTGCTCATGTACAGGATCCCAGGCATTACCTGCCCCCCATTACCAGATGATGAGGGGTCCCGGCTTTGCCAGCTTAGTCCTCCAGTAGATGGCGCTCATGTACAGATCCCAGGCATTACCTACCCCCCATTACTAGATGATGAGGGGTCTCGGCTGTGAGTCTACCAGTAGATGGCGCTCATGTACAGATCCCAGGCGTTACCTTCCCCCCATTACTAGATGATGAGGGGTCCTGGCTGTGAGTCCTCCAGTAGATGGCGCTCATGTACAGATCCCAGGCGTTACCTGCCTCCCATTACTAGATGATGAGGGGTCCTGGCTGTGAGTCCTCCAGTAGATGGCGCTCATGTACAGATCCCAGGCATTACCTGCCCCCCATTACTAGATGATGAGGGGTCCCGGCTGTGAGTCCTCCAGTAGATGGCGCTCATGTAAAGATCCCAGGCGTTACCTGCCCCCATTACCAGATGATGAGGGGTCCCGGCTGTGAGTCTTCCAGTAGATGGCGCTCATGTACAGATCCCAGGCGTTACCTGCCCCCATTACTATATGATGAGGGGTCCCGGTTGTGAGTCCTCCAGTAGATGTCGCTCATGTACAGATCCCAGGCGTTACCTTCCCCCCATTACTAGATGATGAGGGGTCCCGGCTGTGAGTCTTCCAGTAGATGGCGCTCATGTACAGATCCCAGGCGTTACCTTCCCCCCATTACTAGATGATGAGGGGTCCCGGCTGTGAGTCCTCCAGTAGATGTCGCTCATGTACAGATCCCAGGCATTACCTGCCCCCATTACTAGATGATGAGGGGTCTCGGCTGTGAGTCTTCCAGTAGATGGCGGTCATGTACAGGATCCCAGGCGTTACCTGCCCCCATTACCATATGATGAGGGGTCCCAGCTTGCCTGCTTAGTCCTCCAGTAGATGACGCTCATGTACAGATTCCAGGCTTTACCTGCCCCCCATTACTAGATGATGAGGGGTCCCGGCTGTGAGTCTTCCAGAAGATGGCGCTCATGTACAGATCCCAGGTATTACCTGCCCCCCATTACTAGATGATGAGGGGTCTCAGCTGTGAGTCTTCCAGTAGATGGAGCTCATGTACAAGATCCCAGGTACTCTGCCCCCATTATAAGGGGTTAGGCAACAAGTTGAGGTCACTGTTAAGGGGGGGTGCTGTGAATGTCACCGTAAAGGGGTGGTGAGGCGGGTCACTGTTAAGGGGATGGTTCACTGTGCAGGTCAAAGTTGAGGGAGTGGGTGCTGTGGAGGTAAATGTTAATGTGGCGTGACTCTGTGGAGATCACTGTTAAGGGCTAGATCACTGTGGCGGGTAACTGTTAAGAGGGTGGGCTGCAGTGAGGTCTTTGTTAGAGGGGCGGTGGGTGTTGTGGAAGTCACATTTGAAGGGGGTGGGGCACTTTGGGGGTTCAGTGTTGAGGGCTGGGGTGCTATTGAGGTCACTGTTAAGGGGACTGGGTTGAGGTAGAGGTCACTGTTATGGGAGACATAGTCTATCTTATAACAGCACACACAAACATTAAAGGAAAATAGTGGAAATATACCCAGTGCGAACCTGGGTCCTTCTGCTAGTAAATATATATTATATATATTTGTGGTCATGGCTACCTGTAGAACGAAGCGGGAAGCATGCCTAACCCGGGACCCTACACTGGCTGACTTGTTCCTGGAGCCAGGAATGCGGGTAGGCCTAAAAGGGGCATACCCTAATGAGAACAACAGAGAAAAGGGGTGGGAGGGAGGGAGGGGCATGAGAGGGATGTATGCCGGGTTGAGAGAGCCCATGAATAAATGGGGCAGACACTCCTCCCAGAAATGCAGGCTGAACTTCAGCCTTCATTATATAATTATATATTATATACACATATAATCCACAGTGGGAAATGATAAGATCTGCCTTGACCAAACATTGGGAATTGTTAGGTTTAGATACAACTTTGGATGAAGTTTTACCACCATTTCCATCTATTACCTATAGAAAGTCCCAGAATTTTAGAGACATTTTATGCCTTTGGGTCACAGGGTCAAAGATGGGGTTGCTCACCTTGTTGCCAATGTGTCGCTTGTCCAAATTTAGACAAAGCCTCTCACTTTTCCAACCCTACTAGAACCACCAAACAATACAAGATTACTCATAATATTACATGTGGTACATCAGGAGTAATCTATCTGGCACAATCTTCATGCCAACTCATTTATGTGAGAATTGAGGAGACGTGTCAGGAAGGGGCGAAGGATGAGAATGATTTAACGAAATTAAAATCTATTCCTAGGCATTTTAAAGAATTCCATAACTGTGAAAGATCTCAGTTTCATGTAAGAGGCATTGATCGTGTCCTTATATCCATAAGAGGTGGTAACTGGAAAAAACTACTTGCTGAAAAGAAGGTAAGATGGATTACGTTGCCCCATTTGGGTTAAATGAATATCTGATTTTCTCACCAGACTTGTGATTTTTTAATTTTTTGCTTCTTCTCCTTGGTCCCAAAATGGTCACTGATTTAATTACCTTATTTTATTTCTTTTTACTCATTGTTTATATGTGTTGTTTTTTTAGGTCATTCATACCTACAAGCTATTAGTGGAAGAGGTATAGATTCATGGAGAATGATATGGTCGGACTTGAGATGAGGGGTGCACCACCAATGAGGTCAGGTGAGGCGATCGCCTCAAGCAGCACCGGGAATTGATAAGATGGGGGCAGCCGAAGGGCCATGGGCTGAAGGTAGAGGTTAGTTTAAGAAATTGGCATTGGGAAAGGGGGCGCAGTTTCAGTTTTCGCCTCAGGCAGCAGAAAGTCTAGGTGCACCCCTGGCATGGAGATGCTCCATATCAAGAAGGATATATAGAGGGTTATTTATTATCCTGAAATACACCTCCATTAGGTATATTTCAGGCGCAGATTGCGTTGTAATAGTTAGTTGCGCCGCAATCTACGACTTTTCCCAGCTCAAGCCAGGTCTAAAAAGTGAAAGGGACATGCCTCTTTAGACACAGAAAATGATCTAAATGTAAGCCAGCAAGGCAACTATCTTACAAAAAGACTGGCGCTTGATACGCCGGAATTATGTAGAGGCCGGCGGCGCTCAAAACTCAGCAGATTCATAGCCACATATAGGGGTTATTAGTACGGCGTCTAGAATGCTGGTCTCAATAAATGGCCCCCACAGACTTTTAACCCCTTAGGCCTCTTTCACACGGGCGTTGCGGGTGCACTCCGTCAAACAGTGCGGCGCGTTGCGGGAATCGCCGCGATTTTTCCCTGCGAGTGCAAAGCGCTGTCATGCGTTTTGCACGCGCGGGAGAAAAATCGGCACTTTTGGTACCCAGACTCAACCTGCACTTCTTCACAGAAGTGCATGTTTGGGTCAGAAATTAGTCTCGCTGAGTATTATTCACATTATAACATAGTTATAATGTAAAATAATATTCTGGGTCATCTTCCTATGCAAACCGTGCAGAATGGGTTAGAATACAACTATATACTCATCTGTCTGGATCGTTGAAGCTCGGCTATCTCTGTTCGCTGTTAGTGAAAGGGACCCAGATGATGTCACAGCATCACATGGCCCATCACCTGCTCCATCACTATAGTGATGGAGCATGTGATTGGTCCATGTGACCATGTGACATCATCACAGGTCCTTTTCCTACTAGCAAGCTAACGGAGAGGATGCCGGGCTTCGCGATCAAATGGACCAGGTAAGTTATTATTAGTTTATTATTTTTAACCCATTCTGCACCGGTTTAAACATTAGGAAGATGGCTAAGGGTATTATTTTACATTATAACTATGTTATAATGTGAAATAATACAGAACCGGTTACACATCCCGATGGTTGCATAGCAACCATGCGGGAACATCGCAAAGCATCCGCACTCTGCTTGCGGATGCTTGCGATTTTCCCGCAGCCCCATTCACTTCTATGGGGCCTGCGCCCGCTAAAAACGCAGAAGATAGAGCATGCTGCGATTTTCACGCACGCAAAGTGATGCGTGAAAATCAACTGTCATGTGCACAGCCCCATAGAAGTGAATGGGTCCGGATTCAGTGCGGGTGCAATGCGTCCTCCTCACGCATTGCACCCGCGCTGAAAACTCGCCCGTGTGAAAGGGACCTTAAGGACTCAGCCCTATTTCACCCTAAGGACTCAGCCATTTTTTGCAAATCTGACCAGTGTCACTTTATGTGGTGATAACTTTAAAACGCTTTTTCTTATCTAGGCCATTCAGAGAATTTTTTTCATCACATATTGTACTTCATGACAGTGGTAAAATGATAAAATACTAAATTTACCCAAAATTTAGAAAAATTTGCAATTTTCCAAGTTTCAACTTCTCTACTTCTATAATACATAGTAATACCGCCAAAAATAGTTATTGATTTACATTCCCCATATGTCTACTTCATGTATCGATCATTTTGGGAATGCTATTTCATTTTTTGGGGACGTTATAAGGCTTAGAAGTTTAGAAGCAAATCTTGAAATTTTTCAGAAATTTTCTAAAACCCACTTTTTAGGGACCAGTTCAGGTCTGAAGTCACTTTGTGAGGCTTACATAATAGAAACCACCCAAAAATTACCCCATTCTAGAAACGACACCCCTCAAGGTATTCAAAACTGATTTTACAAACGTAATTAACCCTTTAGGTTTTCCACAAGAGTTAATGGAAAATGGAGATAAAATTTCAGAATTTCGATTTTTGGAAACTTTTCCATTTTAATCCATTTTTTCAGTACAAAGCAAGGGTTAACAGCCAAACAAAACTTAATATTTATTCCCCGATTCTGTAGTTTGAACGAACATCCAATATGGGGTTGTAAACTGTTGTATGTGCAGCATACGGGTGTTAATACCCGACACTGCAAAAGGTTTATTATGTGTATGTACCTTTAATTTATTTCCTTGTACAGGCCTGCAGGGGGTAGTGTCTACTACAGCCACTAGAGGGAGACAGTGCGCCCCACTATATATAGGTAGGCCCCAGCATAGGAGAGTTAGTTCAGTGCAGACAGTTGTCTGTGAAGTGTGTGCAGACCGAGTAGTCTGTGTGGGACTCCTTTCATGTCCTCAGCAGGTAGCAAGGGAAATCCTCCAAGTGTAAAGAACCAAGGATAGAAGCCGACTAAGAGGTATTTGGGCCTTGGATTATAAAGTAACCCAGGAATAGACAGGTCAGAAGAACTGAAGAGTACCTGAGGAATAGTGGAGAGTCAAATCCCTGTGCAGATTTAGGCCTGCTTGATCTAAGAGGAGTTGCAATCTATATTCATCTGTGATCTATTCATCTGAAACTACTCTGCACTTCAATGTATTAAGGAACTGCGCTTCCATCCATTTATGTGTATGATTACCATCAAAGCTTCAGTAAAGTTCAAGTTTGTTTTATCATCACGTGGTTCCTCAGTTATTCCTGCTATCAGCAAACGGCGTGCCACCGTTACTTGGCACTGGCGTCACGAACATTACCTATCACTACCTGCCCTTGCAGAGAGTCAGCTGTCCCAGGTTAGTGGTCACAATTGCACTACAACATCCAGGAACACTATTAACCCTAACTTGAGTACGCTGCACCTCTCTTTTGGCGTCACGAACAGGATACGCACGCTTATTAGTGCAAGAAGCGTGAACTTTGTGCCTCATCCAGTTTGCTCTGTGACCAGAGTGACTTTTGGGACTTTATTTGCATTGTTGGGCCAGAAAAGTGTGCCTAAAGTGGACCGGAGGCGCTGTCCAGTATTGCGCCATCCTTAAGAAAAGAACTGTGTACTTGAAAGCGATTTTTGGGAACTTTTTATAATCCTGCTTGCTGTCGGTGAATGGCACCCAAGATGGCCGCCCACCTCATGGACTGAAATTTGCTGCACCATTAGAGGAGTGTACAGGGTGCCACCCCTGAAGAGCGGGAAGCTCCGCCCCGCCCACTTGCCTGTGCTCAGTGGAAGGACGTCGCCTCTACGCACCGCCGTGGCCCAGCCTTTGAACCCTGCACGCCATCGCGCGGCGCGGCGCCCGAGATCTCAGGGGAACTTGATTGCGCTACACCGGAGTAAGTAAAAACTCCTGGTGGCTAGTGACATCAGTACCGGAGGGGTTTGCATTGATAACCGAGACCCTGAGAGAGTCCCCGACCTTAACCAAAGACAAAATCCGCTGGTCAGTACTCTCCCAGCGTGGCGTCGGGCCTGCACGCTGCTATCTTAAAGGGACCGCACTGCCAGACTGTTGCTCCTAGCAACACCCCCCAGTCGATTCAATACTTCTTCAAGCTGCGCATGTCGGATCCAGAGATAAACGAGCAGCCTGCCCTCAGGGAGCCTGTGGCCACAGGCGGTACCACAGCCACCAGCCTGATGCCGCTGACAATGCCATATTATTTCAGGGCCCCATGGTTTCCCGCTATACAGGAGAGCCTCATACTTTGAAAGACTTTAAGGACAAAATGATGGCGTTGTTCAAACTATACCCTGTTAATGCAGAACAGCAGATGGAGATACTGTTAGCCCAGCTAGAAGGGGCAGCCCGCAGAGAAGTCATGTCCTGGCCTAACTCTGAGAGGAGCACCCTGGATCAAATTTTTAGCCGCCTCAGAACCACTTTTTGAAGTACGGACCGCGTCCGAAGTAAAGATGCGCTTCTTTGGGAAGAAACAGAAACCTGGTGAGTCTCTCCGCGATTTTGCTCACTCTCTCCAGGAAGCCTTGGGGGCTGTTGTTCAGATAGATCCCAGGGAGGCTGATACCCAAGACCAGACTCCTGAGGGAACAGTTCATTGCAGGGATATACAACGAACAGTTAAAAACCCAATTGAAAATGTTCTGCCCAACATCCTAGTAGCACCTTTCTGGACTTTAAAGAACTGGCCATTAGTATTTTGGGTCAAACCCTGCCTGCAGAACCAGTGGCCCCGTCTGAGCCCCTAGCTTGTAAACCTAAGCTGGCTATTATTAACCAGTCCGGGGCCAGCTAAGCAACCCAGGCTCCAACCTCTGATACTGTTGCTATGTTAGTGGAACAGGTTAATCATCTCACTAAAAGCCTGGAAAAAGTGTGCAGGAAATTAGAGGAGTGGGAGAAACCAGTAATGTTAGAAGAGGAATTGCTTCTACCTCCAAAGCCGCTTTCCTCCTGCCTATCAGAGTTTCACCCCAGAGATCCCGGGAGACGATAAGTGATCGGGTTTAAGGACCGCAAGCGGCCTGTCTGTGTTATATGGTAAAAAGTTGGGCCACAGAATCTACATGCTGGCAGTTGTCGGCCACCTCGAGGCTGAGGACCGCCTCGCGAGGTAGGAACAATAGGTCCAAAAGACCCAAGCTGGATGCCCCGGTATGTAGGGTCCTGCCCTAAAATAAGTGTCAAAATCACGGGGATCCCTTTGAAGCTTTGTTGGACACTGGGTCTCAAGTTACAACTATCCAGCAGCCTACCTTGAAAAAATACTGGGACTCCAGCCTACTAACCCAGCCACGGGCCCCGCTCATTGACCTGACTATCTTCTTCCACCCTGATAAGAGGTGGTTTGTTTCCGGACTGTATCACCGGGTGACAACATTTCTGTAAATGTGAGATTCAGTTATCCACCCTTGCTGTCAGAGCGGTGAGTAGGTGGAAGCTCTGCTGCCAGAATGTGTCACAGGTGGTTTGATGGAAACCTACTGCAGATAAGGAGCGGGAAGTCTGGTTTATCTGCACTGGTGCAGAGCAAGAGGCATAAATGTAGAAGGCTGTAATGGAGCCCTAGGCTCAGACTCTAAAAGTACTGGCACAAAGTAGGCTTAGATACTTCAGTGCCCGAGGCCTAGAGGTCATCCCATAGCTAAAGAAACTGAGGATCTGATTGTTTACTCAGATGTTTGTTGTCGAGCCGGGAATCATGGACACGTTATTGTATGCAAAGGGTTCAGCCCACGAGGAATTATATAAATGTATGGTGCTCCGGGCCTTCTGAGAGAGTC
This sequence comes from Bufotes viridis, assembly GCA_033119425.1. Lineage (NCBI taxonomy): Eukaryota > Metazoa > Chordata > Amphibia > Anura > Bufonidae > Bufotes > Bufotes viridis. Next base: position 10,330 of record JAKVIS010000500.1, on the reverse strand, counting down.
ACGTGATCGAAAAACACCATGTTACTACTCAAAAGTACATGTATGTGTAGTGGTATCGCCATAGCGAAAGCAACATCATGCTGCACAAGGTGACTGCACCAGCAGAATAGTGAGTGCAGCTCTGGAGTATAATACAGGATGTAACTCAGGATCAGTACAGGATAAGTAATGTATGTACACAGTGACTGCACCAGCAGAATAGTGAGTGCAGCTCTGGAGTATAATACAGGATATAACTCAGGATCAGTACAGTGATAAGTAATGTATGTACACAGTGACTGCACCAGCAGAATAGTGAGTGCAGCTCTGGAGTATAATACAGGATGTAACCCAGGATCAGTACAGGATAAGTAATGTGATGTACACAGTGACTGCACCAGCAGAATAGTGAGTGCAGCTCTGGAGTATAATACAGGATGTAACTCAGATCAGTACAGGATAAGTAATGTATGTACACAGTGACTGCACCAGCAGAATAGTGAGTGCAGCTCTGAGTATAATACAGGATGTAACTCAGGATCAGTACAGGATAAGTAATGTATGTACACAGTGACTGCACCAGCAGAATAGTGAGTGCAGCTCTGGAGTATAATACAGGATGCAACTCAGATCAGTACAGGATAAGTAATGTATGTAACACAGTGACTCCACCAGCAGAATAGTGAGTGCAGCTCTGGAGTATAATACAGGATGTAACTCAGGATCAGTACAGGATAAGTAATGTATGTACACAGTGACTGCACCAGCAGAATAGTGAGTGCAGCTCTGGGGTTAACACAGAATCTGTAATGAGTAATGTATTTACTAAGTGAATGAACTTTACAAGTATGAACAGTAAATGGCGCTGGACATACCATATAAAGGTCAGCCACCAAGGCTGTGCGCTGTAAATCTCTCTTATGCTTCCTTTCTTTTCGGTTTTGTCGGCTCTAGAGATGGTGAATGGACTCATCCGGAATATTCAAGTAATCCAGAATATATTTCTGTCTCCTAGGTAAACAGTGGGACGGCAGCCCCACGCTCAATGACTTTAACCAGGTACGACAAGCCACTGCAGGCGGGCTGACTCACAACTTCAGCGACCTCGAAACTTCAAAGCCCCAGAAGCGGCTCGACCCATGAGACCGGCACTGCAGAGGCAGGATGACATCGTGCAAGGTGATGACTGTGTGTCTGCGGGGCGTTTCTCTGCTTCCTGATGGCTACTTTTTTTTATTTTTATGTCGCTTTATTATGGCTACAGAAAGTCAGAAAAGATCTTTTAGGGACGTGATGAAGGCTGACGAGTGACTACTTTCATGGCTTTCACCCAGTGGGACCCTTGTTAGTAGGGCCGCTCATGCTGCGTTATCCTGGTGTCATCTCCTTGCAGCCATTACTTTTCACACTCTATAGTAAGGCCATATTTGACCATGATGAGCAGGCATAATTGGAGGAGATATTTGGAGACCTGATTTAACAGATAAAGGTCTCCAGAACATTCCTTCCCGGCACGCTCCATGTCACGGGCTGCTTCACGTTCGACACCTGAGATCCTCGCTGTGCTAGATCCTCGCTGTATAGATCCTCGCTGTGCTAGATCCTGCTGTGCTAGATCCTCGCTGTGCTAGATCCTCGCTGTGCTAGATCCTCGCTATGCTAGTAGCTTTCAATTGTTGTGTAAACGCTGTGACCTTTACCTCTGACTACTTCAGCCGCCAACATGACAAGCCTAACTCAACGCTTGTAGCTGCAGAGATCCGCATGACGGGAATGTGTGTCCGTGTATCCTGCAGGCTGTAACAGTGCACCAGGCATCGACCTGAATTACAAAGGGTTTTCCAGTTTTTATATAAAATCCTAATCTCTGGCTGAGCAGATTATTCAATGAATGTTCTTCCTTTTTAGAGAAGCGCCTGTCCCGAGGCATCTCTCACGCAAGCTCCTCTATCGTCTCCCTGGCTCGATCCCACGTGTCCAGCAATGGCAGCAACGAGCATACGCTGAGCCCCCGTGTGCACCTTCCAGCTCCCCGACCTAACCATGTACAACGATGATTTCCGGAGCTTCATCGAAGCGGACCTGATTGAGTAACCATGCTGGTGGCCCTAGGAACATGCTGGTAAGTGATCGTATTCACATAGTCTGATACAAAGGTAGAGGCTATGCACACATTCAGAGCAATTTTTATATGATTGCGTTTTACTTGCTTTGGGCTAAAAATCATTTTTTCCGCTTAGCTGGTCAGGAGATCAGAGAGAAGGCTTCAGCATGAGCCGCCAGCTGATGGGACTGAGAACTGTTATCTCGCAAACAGACTGATTTCTAACCCCTATATCTCAAACACTCCTGATTATTTTTTTTTTATAAAGGCCAATTGAAAAAAATGTTCACTTAAAATAAATGAAATGCTATAATAAAAAATATATATTACCCTGATGGTGTCAATAGCCTTAGCCGTATTTTCGCACACCTGCGTTAGTTCTTTCCGCCATAGAGTTCTGTCAAAAGGGCTCCTATGCCGAAAGGAACTGATCAGGCATATCCCGCATGCAATCTGAAAGGATAGAAATCCGCTCAGTTTGCATCAGTATGCCTTCCGCTCAGTCACTGTCAGGCATTTGGCCGACATAATACCGCAGCATGCTGCGGTATTATGTCCGTCCAAAATGCCTGATCAGTCGCCGGAATGCCGCATTAATTTACATTGACTTGTATTAGTGCTGGATCCGCATTGAGAAACAACCAAGGGATCTGGATCCGTTCTTCCTCTGGCGCATGCGAGACTGGGAAAACTGTAGAAAAGACTGCAGGACGGATCCGTCTACAAATGCCGTCAGTTGTCACACGATCGGAGATCCGGCAGGCAGCTCTGACAACGGAACTGCCTGCCGGATCACACGTAACGCAAGTGTGAAAGTAGCCTAGAATTGATAAATTTCTGCTTTGTATATATATGTAAATCCCAAACATCTCAATGTCCAGTCCTTGTTTAAAAATTCTGATTTATCTTGAAGGAGTGTAACTCTGATCACAGCTGATGTTACCACCCAATAGTCTATTTGGATTGTCACGCCTATCATGCTGCGGGGTGAGCCACGTGATGACAGGCTTATCCCCTTGGGAAGAGCTTGTTCTTGTGCTCACTGGCGCCACCTGCTGGGTAATGGTCCACCAACAAGCGAGGTGAAAGTGACAACTGCTCTGAGAATATTTGTCTCCAGCAGTTTTATGCTGTTGTGATACTGTCCCTATAGACAAACATGACTGGAGGTTTCCGCCTCCGTACTACAAGTCCCAGCATGGCATTTCCCTCATGACAAGTCTGGCATGAGCTGTTGATGTCAGTTGAGGCTCCCAGTGGTGAGGGCTGTAGACTCGGCTTATTCTACTCGTGTGGGAGGACGGACGCAGATTCCTCCAGGCTGATGTCACTTGTGCTGTGACCGGCTGCTGCTAATTCATCACGTCCTCCATTACTAACACTAACGGGAAAACAGGAACCCTGGAACTTTTCTGTGGGGTAATTATAACCTTATTATGCTGCTGAATATTACAGCTTGTAATTAACTGTGGCAGCACCATGGGAATAATTATTACAGGGACACGCCCTCCTGAAACCTGCAATGTTACCCTGAATGGGAGGTGGCCCCAGAGGTCGGGGACAGTAAAGGTTTGCCCTATCACACGTTGCCGTCATGTCCCGTGACGTAACGCCCGCCTCTGGGTATCTGTAGTGAACACTGTATGTGTTCTCCTGCCTCTGTGATGGATTCTTTCATTCTCCCCGCATCGTGCCCAATAATTTCATGTAACGCCCCATACAGTGAGGGACTCGCTGACGGTGGTCCCTAAAGGGTTTCTCCAGTTCTTCATCTTTTTAATCCTCGTTAAGAATGAAAGTGTTCTGAACCAGCCGGTTTTTGCTGTTGGAAAGTTTAGACAAATGCAACACTTTGCTCTAGGTCCTTGCCACTTTGCAGATCTCTGCTTGCTGTCAGTATATGGAAACATTCTTGTTTGCATGCAGAGGCTGTAAACCCATCCTAGCCTAATACTTCTCACAGCTGAGGGTTTGCTATTTTTCATAAATTAGCATGCTGCAGCTTTAAACTCCGCACCGCAGTACAACAGGTCTTTCTGGAGATGTAACATGCTATGGCCAGCAAGTGTGAAACTCCCCATAAGGGTCCACTTACACGTCCGAAAAATGAGTCCGGATCGTGCCTGCAATTTTGAGGAACGGGAGCGGACCCATTCATTTACAACATAAATTGGTCCATGAAATGCAGTAGCGCATGGCCAGTGTCCGTGTTTATGGGACGTGTGAATGGAGAAAATTTCCATTTACTGACAGCTACGAGATCCAATTTATTGCCTCACAAAAAGTGTAATATAGAGCAACCAAAAATCATATGTACCCTAAATAGTACCAACGATACTGCCACCTTATCCCGTAGTTTTCAAAACGGGGTCACTTTTTTGGAGTTTCTACTCTTCAAATGTGACATGGCAACTTAAAATTATCCCAATGAAATCTGCCTTCCAAAAACCATATGGCGTTCCTTTCCTTCTGTGCCCTGCCGTGTGCCCGTACAGCAGTTAACGACCACATATGGGGTGTGTCTGTAAACTACAGAATCAGGATAGTAAATATAAATATTGTTTTGTTTGGCTGTAGACCCTTGCTTTGTTACTGGAAGAATGGATTAAAATGGAAAATCTGCCAAAATAGTGAAATTTTGAAATGTCATCTCCATTTTCCTTTTATTCTTGTGGAACACCTAAAGGGTTAACAAAGTTTGTAAAATCAGTTTTGAATACCTTGAGTTTCTATTATGTAAGCCCCACAAAGTGACTTCAGACCTGAACTGGTCCTTAAAAATTGGGTTTTGAAAAAAAAAATTAAGATTTGCTTCTAAACTTCTAAGCCTTCTAATGTCCAAAAAAAAGAAAATGTCATTTACAAAATGATCCAAACATGAAGTAGACATATGGTAAATGTAAAGTAATAACAATTTTAGGAGTTATTACTATCTGTTTTAAAAGCAGAGAAATTAACATTTTGAAAATTGCGAATTTGGTATTTTATTTATAAAAAAAAAAAAAATATTTTGACTCAAATTTACCACTGTCATGAAGTACAATATGTGACGAGAAAACAATTTTAGAATGGCTTGGATAAGTAAAAGCATTTTAAAGTTATCACCACATAAAATGACACATGTCAGATTAGCAAAAAATGGCCTGATTCTTAAGGTGAAAAATGGCAGGGTCATTTGCTATAGATATGTAGAAAAAAATCGTTTTCTATCTCAAGAGTGCAACAAGCACAACAAATTATAACATAATAGAAAATTGCCGAGTTTCGTGTTTGCAATAAAGTGTTGATAGCATTAAACAATTCCATATGTTTGTGATATGAATATTAATATCCATACATGTAACTTTTCCTTATTCTGCATGTTTTGTTACAAAATGTCATATAAGAACTACATATATGTAATATAAATAGTGTACAGAAGTGATAAGGACGCACAGAGCCACCAGTTCACCAACGAGGTGCTCTTAGTCCAGCAGTACCACCTCACCGCTGGTTGGGAAAATAGAATAAAGGAATGGACTGGGCACTCTACTGGATATCTATATTTTATTTGATAAAAAGTATAGTGACCATAAAAATCGTATCCACAGTAATCCCTATCTGGATAGATAAATGAACGTGAACTAGTAAAAACAACAGCAGTACATTGACAAAAGAGAGACACAATCCAAGTGTGCCAATATCAAGTTGAGGTGAGTATGTAAGTATCCAATGGCAACCGGGATTGGATCCACTTGATCCCCAATACAGATATTAAATGGTTATAAAATACAATGATTCGCTGGGATAACTGGTAACTAATAAAGCCTACAGGACACGTGGGTCAATGTCCCTGTGGCCCATAGGTCACCAGTAATCACTTGCACATTAATAAGACATGTATATAAAATAAAAGTCTTTTGGAAATTGAATAAAATAAATGGATAATGAATAATATAAAATCTGTCCCACACTTTGGATTGCAATATAGATTGCAATATGGATGACCAACCGGACGTTTGCAGATTCGCAGTATCAGACAGAGTCTTTTAGAATCGCAACACAAATCGCATCAGTATCGCATCACTTCTTGTGATATAGTGAATAGTAAGTAGGGCATTTAGTGGATACGCCCGATTTGAGAATTCCTATGGTGGAAAAACAATTGCATCGATATCCACCTGGGGAAATACTGACTCCTGAGGTAGGTAAGAGCCGTATAAACAGTTACTTAACAAGCAGCGTCCTCAGCGGCGTCCCGCTGGGCACATAAACCGTACATTACAATAGTGCCGGCACTTTGAGTTGTCTTACCCCCACACTCCACACTCTCCTCCGGTGTTGTATCTTTGGAGTCCGCACTGGTGAGCTTTGTATGCCTGGGATGGTTCACCGTAGGTTTCCCTGCACACACGCTGAATCCTCCCTCACCTCTCACGCGGCGTCCTCTCAGTCTGAGGAAGGGGTACCTTACACCCCGAAACGCGTCTGGTCGGACCCCCAGAATATATGAGGAACAGTGTCTCTAATTACCCGATCCACATTATCCACCCTCCAACTTTTGGAAATCCAGGACGCCGCGTGATAGGTGAGGGAGGATTCAGCGTGTGTGCAGGGAAACCTACGGTGAACCATCCCAGGCATACAAAGCTCACCAGTGCGGACTCCAAAGATACAACACCGGAGGAGAGTGTGGAGTGTGGGGGTAAGACAACTCAAAGTGCCGGCACTATTGTAATGTACGGTTTATGTGCCCAGCGGGACGCCGCTGAGGACGCCGTTTGTTAAGTAACTGTTTATACGGCTCTTACCTACCTCAGGAGTCAGTATTTCCCCAGGTGGATATCGATGCAATTGTTTTTCCACCATAGGAATTCTCAAATCGGGCGTATCCACTAAATGTCCTACTTACTATTCATATTCACTATATCACAAGAAGTGATGCGATACTGATGCGATTTGTGTTGCGATTCTAAAAGACTCTGTCTGATACTGCGAATCTGCAAACGTCCGGTTGGTCATCCATATTGCAATCTATATTGCAATCCAAAGTGCGGGACAGATTTTATATTATTCATTATCCATTTATTTTATTCAATTTCCAAAAGACTTTATTTTATATACATGTCTTATTAATGTGCAAGTGATTACTGGTGACCTATGGGCCACAGGGACATTGACCCACGTGTCCTGTAGGCTTTATTAGTTACCAGTTATCCCAGCGAATCATTGTATTTTATAACCATTTAATATCTGTATTGGGGATCAAGTGGATCCAATCCCGGTTGCCATTGGTTACTTACATACTCACCTCAACTTGATATTGGCACACTTGGATTGTGTCTCTCTTTTGTCAATGTACTGCTGTTGTTTTTACTAGTTCACGTTCATTTATCTATCCAGATAGGGATTACTGTGGATACGATTTTTATGGTCACTATACTTTTTATCAAATAAAATATAGATATCCAGTAGAGTGCCCAGTCCATTCCTTTATTCTATATATGTAATATGATTGATTAATATTCTTATGTGTATTACATCCCCTTATGTTCTTGAAAAATTGGAAAACCCAATAAAAAACATTTTAAAACAGAAAAAAGGCAGGGTCCACAAGGGGTTAAAGAACCTTAACTTACCTTTTTCTACCTTTTTAAATCAATATTATATTTTCTCTGTTTTTGCATTAAACACTTTTACTAGTGCAATATTTTGACCTGAAGCAAAACAATAAACATAAGATATAATACTATTAAGTCTACTTTCACCCTAACGCTTTGGCTTTCCGTTTGTGAGATCCGTTCAGGGCTCTCACAAGCTGTCCAAAACGCATCAGTTTGCATTGTAATGAATTCTGAATGGAAAAGGATCTGCTCAGAATGCATCAGTTTGCATGAGTTCAGTCTCCATTCCGCTTTGGAGACGAAGACCAAAATGCTGCTTGCAGCGTTTTGGTGTCCGTCTGATGAAACGGACACAATCTGGCACAATAGAAAAAGGATCCTTTCCCCATTGACTTTCAATGGTGTTCAAGACTAATCTGTCTGGCTATGTTAACCACTTCAGCCCTCCTAGCTTAAACACCCTTAATGACCAGGCCTCTTTTTACAATTCTGCACTACACTACTTTCACCGTTTATTGCTCCGTCATACAACTTACCACCCAAATGAATTTTACCTCCCTTTCTTCTCACTAATAGAGCTTTCATTTGGTGGTATTTCATTGCTGCTGACATTTTAACTTTTTTTGCTATTAATCAAAAATGACCGAAATGTTTGCAAAAAAATGACATTTTTCACTTTCTGTTGTAAATTTAAAAAAAAAATACATTTCTATATAAATTTTTCTCTAAATTTATTGTTCTGCATGTCTTTGATAAAAAAAAATCCAATAAGTGTATATTTATTTATTGGTTTGGGTAAAAGTTATAGCGTTTACAAACTATGGTGCAAAAAAGTGAATTTCGGCATTTTGAAGCAGCACTGACTTTCTGAGCACCTGTCATGTTTCTTCAGATGCTAGAATGCCAGGATAGTATAAATACCCACCAAATGACACCATTTTAGAAAGAAGACACCCCAAAGTGATCGCAGAGGGGCATGATGAGTTCATGTATCATTTCATTTTTTTTCACAAGTTAGCGGAAAATGACACTTTCTGAGGAAAAAAAAAAAATAATAAAGTTTCCATTTCTGCTAACTTCTGGCAAAAAAAAAAAAAAAATCTGCCACAAACTCACTATGCCCCTCAGTGAATACCTTGGGGTGTCTACTTTCCGAAATGGGGTCATTTGTGGGGTGTGTTTACTGTTCTTGCATTTTGGGCGGGGCTAAATTGTGAGCAACCATGTAAAACCTAAAGCTACTCGTTGGAATTTGGGCCCCTTTGCGCACCCAGGCTGCAAAAAAGTGTCACTCATGTGGTATCGCCGTACTCAGGAGAAGTAGGGCAATGTGTTTTAGAGTGTATTTTTACTTATACCCATGTTGGGCGAGAGAAATATCTGTAAACTGACAACTTTGTATACATTTTTTTAAAAAGTTGTCATTTACAGAGATATTTCTCACACCCAGCATGGGTATATATAAAAATACACCCAAAAACACATTGCCCTACTTCTCCTGAGTAGAGATGAGCAAACACCTGAATGTTCGGGTTCAAGAAGTTCGGCCGAACTTCCCGAAAATGTTCGGGTTCGGGATCCGAACTATATCCCGAACCCGAACCCCATTGAAGTCAATGGGGACCCGAACTTTTGGGCACTAAAAAGGCTGTAAAATCGTCCAGGAAAGGGCTAGAGGGCTGTAAAAGGCAGCAAAATGTAGGCAAATGCCCTGCAAACAAATGTGGATAGGGAAATGAATTAAAATAAAATAAAATAAATAAAAATTAACCAATATCAATTGGAGAGAGGTCCCATAGCAGAGAATCATGCGTCATATCACCCACCACTGGAGAAGGCCACTTTCAGTTATTTCGGCCCCAGCACCCAGACAGAGGAGAGAGTTCCCACAGCAAGGAATCATGCGTCATATCACCCACCACTGGAGAAGGCCACTTTCAGTTATTTCGGCCCAGCACCCAGACTGAGGATACAGGTCCTACAGCAAGGAATCATGTGTCATATCACCCACCACTGGAGAAGGCCACTCAGTTATTTCGGCCTCAGCACGCAAACCGAGGATACAGGTCCCACAGCAAGAAATCATGCGTCATATCACCCACCACTGGAGAAGGCCACTCAGTTATTTCGGCCCCAGCACCCAGACAGAGGAGAGAGGTCCCACAGCAAGGGATCATGCATCATATCACCCACCACTGGAGAAGGCCACTTTCAGTTATTTCAGCCCCAGCCCCCAGACAGAGGAGAGAGGTCCCACAGCAAGGAATCATGCGTCATATCACCCACCACTGGAGAAGGCCACTTTCAGTTATTTCGGCCCCAGCACCCAGACCGAGGAGAGAGGTTCCACAGCAAGGAATCATGCGTCATATCACCCAACACTGGAGAAGGCCACTCAGTTATTTCAGCCCCAGCACCCAGACAGAGGAGAGAGGTCCCACAGCAAGGAATCATGCGTCATATCACCCACCACTGGAGAAGGCCACTTTCAGTTATTTCGGCCCCAGCACCCAGACAGAGGAGAGAGGTCCCACAGCAAGGAATAAGGCTTCATATCACCCACCACTGGAGAAGGCCACTTTCAGTTATTTCGGCCCCAGCACCCAGACAGAGGAGAGGTTCATTCAACTTTGGGTTAACCGCA
>JAKVIS010000499.1:0-67134 GCA_033119425.1 Bufotes viridis | reverse complement strand
GCCAACAGAGGGAAATTATCGACTTGCAGCTGTCAACTACTGGACGTACGCGGCGCGGTCACCGACACCACGTATGCCTCTCCCGTCAAAGTTTAACGGCGATCGGAACCAATTTCGGGGTTCCTCAACCAGTGCCGTGATTTACTTTCAGATGCAGCCGGGCTCTTTACCTCAGACAGAAGGAAAGATCCTGTTCATCATCAACCTTCTAACTGATGAGGCCCTGGCATGGGCATCCCCATATGTGGAATCCCACAGTCACCTATTGAATAACTTGGACAACTTCACCACAGCCATGAGCCAAGTGTTCGACGACTCCCAACCGCTGGCGACGGCCGAGCTAGGCTGCACAGTCTACGGCAGGGAAGACGCTCTGTAGCCGAGTATTCCTCAGAGTTCCGCCGCTGGGTCACGGACACCACCTGGAACCCAGCTGCCCAGAAGAGTCAATTTCGCCGTGGACTCTCCGAACCTAGTAAAGGATGAGCTCGCCAGGGTAGACGCCCCAGACGATCTGGATGATTTCGTCCAACTATGCATCCGGGATTGACCGGAGACTGGCAGAAAGAAGGGAGAGAAAGACCCTGGTCCCTAGATAACAGGCCCGTGTACCCTTTCACTCCAACGACTCAGCCGGCTCACCAATCCTCCACCGAGCCCATGCAGGTCGACGCACTGCGCAAGACTCCCATCGGCTGCTGAAAAGGAGAGACGACTATCCGCAGGCCTTTGTCTCTTACTGTGGCGAGCCAGGCACTTCGCTATTAGGGTGCCCCAATAAGACTCGGGCCAACCATCGCTGTAACAGAATTACGGGAGTTACAAAAGGCCACAACCTCATCCTTGGCCTCTGAAACCATAGACACTACAGGTACCGGGTCCCACTTCATTGCATCCATCCTTATCACCATTGGGGAACGACAGCTTCCCTGCTCTGCAATGCTTGACTCGGGGGCCGGCGGAAATTTCATGGACTTGACCTTCGCCCATGAGAACAACATACCACTGGTAACCAGGGCAGCCCCTTCGATCTGGAAACCGTCGATGGGACCCCGTCTCTTTCTGGGCCGGTTACGCACCAAACCGCTGACCTTCAACTCTTCATCAAACCCGATCATCAGGAGACCATTCACTTCTCCCTGATCGCCTCCCCAAAGTTCCCGGTGATCCTGGGCATTCCATGGTTGGCCACCCACAACCCCTCGGTGGATTGGGGAACCCGCTGCTTACGGTTTCCGTCTGAGTTTTGTTCGCTCAATTGCTCCCACAAACCTGTCCTTCCATCCGAAGACACGACTATCTCTGAAGTATCCATCAGGAATCTACTACCCCTCAATACCGTGAGTTCCAAGATGTCTCACGACAAGAAAACGCAGACAAGCTGCCGCCACACCGACCCTACGACTGCCCAATAGAACTGTTGCCCGGGCCGAAATACCCTTTGGCAGTATCTATTCCCTCTCAGAGCCTGGAACTCAAGGCTCTGAAAGAATACCTGGACGAGGACCTAAAGAAAGGGTTCATCCGGCCCTCTACCTCCCCAGCAGGAGCCCCTTTTTCTTTGTGGAGAAAAAGACTCATCCTTGCGTCCCTGCATTGACTACAGGAAGCTAAACGACATAACCGTTAAGAACCGGTACCCGCTCCCGCTGATTTCTGAACTCCTCGAGAGACTCCGGGTAGCGAAAATCTTCACCAAACTTGACCTTCGAGGGGCCTACAACCTTGTCCGAATCCGCCCTGGGGACGAATGGAAGACCGCCTCCGGACACGTTATGGTCACTTCGAGTACCTGGTCATGCCTTCGGACTTTGTAATGCTCCCGCCACCTTCCAGCACTTTATTAATGATGTCCTCAGGGACATGCTGGATCTGTTTGTAGTCGCTTACCTGGACGACATCTTGATCTTCTCAGAAGACCTCGAACAGCACCGCGAACATGTCCGCAGGGTATTGCAGAGACTCCGCCAGAACTCTCTTTATATCAAACTCGAGAAATGTGAGTTTGAGCGAACCACCACTCAGTTCCTCGGGTACATCATCTCCCCAGAGGGCCTAAGTATGGACCCAGGAAGGTCCAAGCCGTGTTGGACTGGCCCATTCCAAGAAACGTGAAGGAGGTACAAAGATTTATTGGCTTCGCCAACTTCTATCGGAAGTTTATCCGGGACTTCTCCAAGGTCATCGCACCGATCACCCAACTCACCAAAAAGGCAGTCCCCTTCTCCTGGACACCCGAGGCCCAGGAGGCCTTCACGAAGTTGAAACTCCTCTTCACTTCTGCTCCAATCCTAGTCCACCCGAACCCCGAAGTTGCCTTTACTATCGAAGTGGATGCATCTGACTCACGGTAGGGGCAGTTCTGTCACAACGGACAGGGGAGAAGATGCTACTACACCCGTGCGCATATTTCTTCTCGCCAAATGTCCCCTCCGAGAAGAACTACGACATCGGTAACAAAGAACTACTGGCGATCAAGGAAGCCTTCTCCGAGTGGAGACACCTGCTGGAGGGAGCTGCCAACCCTATAATCGTACTAACCGACCACAAAAACCTCGAGTTCATCCGCAGCGCTAAGAGACTCACAGCCAGACAGGCCAGATGGAGCCTATTCTTTTCCCGCTTCAACTTTCTCATCACATATCGCCCGGATCAAAAACGGCAAGGCTGACGCCCTCTCCAGAATGTTTTCGGAGCCCTCACAGAGTAATAAGGGCCAAGACAACATCCTATCCGAGAAAAGTGTTGTGGGGGCCACCTACTCTAAAGAACTCCTGGTCACAATCAAAGAAGGATACGAAAATGACCCCTTCCTCACCCACCCCACAAGGAATGTCAGCCTCACGTTTAAAAATGGTCATTGGTTTCATCAGGACCTACAACTTTATGTACCAGAAATCGCACGACTCGAAGTGTTCAAACTTAACCATGACTCCAAGCTGGCCGGCCATCTGGGCACAAGAAAGACCCAGGAGCTTCTCTCACGCTCCTTCTGGTGGCCAACATACAAGGAGGACACCAAGAAGTACATCTCCTCGTGCACGGTCTGTGCCCGCAATAAGACTCCTCGTTCCTCTCCCGTGGGTCTGTTACAACCCCTCCCAATTCCCTCCCGCCCCTGGGGCTCGATCTCCATGGACTTTGTGGTAGACCTTCCTCCTTCAAAAGGGATGAACACCATCCTGGTCGTGGTCGACCGCCTCACCAAAATGGCCCATTTCATCCCCTACAAGGGCCTACCCACGGCCAAACAGACGGCTGATCTTGTCCTCAAAGAGGTCTTCAGGCTGCATGGGATTCCGGACGACGTGGTCTCAGACCGAGGTGTACAATTTACCTCAAAGTTCTGGAAGGACTTCTGCCTGGCGCTCGGGGTTAAAGTGAACCTTTCCTCCGCTTCCACCCTCAGTCAAACGGGCAGACGGAGAGAACTAACCAGACCTTAGAGCAGTACCTACGCTGTTTCAGCTCCCACCTGCAGGATGACTGGCTTGACCATCTCCCCACAGCCGAAGTTCGCCTACAACAATGCTGAGCACAGCTCAACCAAGCAAAGCCCTTTCTTTGCTAACACAGGCTCGCACCCCGTGTTCATTCCCCACCTGCCCGTTGCCTCCACCCTCCCAGCAGTGGCCGAGCGCCTAACAACTCTACAGGAGGCACAAAAGGACATAATAGACAACCTCCAGCTCGCCCAGAGGCGCTTTAAACAGGGAGCAGACAGACGCCGCAAACCCACCCCGGGCTTCCATGTAGGAGACAAGGTATGGCTGTCCACCAGGAACCTCAGACTGAAGGTCCCCTCCAAAAAGTTAGCCCCAAAATACATGGGTCCGTTCCAGGTCACCGCACAAATCAATGAGGTCACGTTCCGGCTTGACCTTCCGGATTCCATTAGGGTGCACCCTGTCTTCCATTGCTCCCTCCTCAAGCCATACGTGGAGAATACCTTCACTGGCCGCCACTCGCCCCTCCACCACCCGTGAGGGTACAAGGTGAGGAAGAGTTCGTTGTCGAGAAGATCCTCGACTCCAGGATCCACCGAGGAAAATTGCAATATTTAATTGGGTGGGAGGGCTACCCTCCCGAGGATAACTCCTGGGAGCCTGAAGAAAATGTTCATGCCCCCAGACTTGTCAGGGAGTTCCACCTGAGTCACCCAGATAAGCCTTCCCTGCGGTGCCCGGAGGTCACCTTGGAAGGGGGAGTACTGTCAGGACTCGAACCCGTGGCCGGTCATGTCCCAGACGGTAGCTCTACCCACTAGGCTACCGTCTCTCCTTGGACTATTCTCTAGCTAACTTCTAACTTCTACTACCTCTCTTGTCCTTGCCTTGTCCTGCTGATTATCCCAATCTCTTGCACCTGCTACTTCCCTATAAAACCCAGCCCTTGAACCCAGTCCTTTGCTGGTTATTGTGCCTCCAAGCCTGTAGCAAGCTTCCTCTCTGCTCCTCCACGACTACTGCTGTTTACCGTTGTTGCCGACCCGGACCGTTTGACCTCGCCGAACTGCCGCTTGCATTGACCCTTTGCCTTCCACCGACCACGCCTCTGTCTACTCCTGCTGTTACCTCGCTGCCATCTCTACTGCCGACCCGGACTGATCGACCACGCTACCTGCTTCCTGCTTCTGTGGGTCTTTGCCACTGGACTCCAACCACCAGCCGGCTGTCCTCTGACTCAGGTGAGCCAAGGACCGTTACAGGTGTCCCAGCACTGGCTGGCAAAGTGTAATAGTGTCCGCCAAAACATATATTTTGTTCTGAAGTAAAATTCACTTGCCAAAATAGCAATACCCTGAATCTGGTGTCCCAGCACTGGCTGGCAAAGTATAATAGTGTCCGCTAAAATATATATTTTATTGAGGGGTGAAATTCAATTGCCAAAATAGCAATACCCTAATTCTGGTGTCCCAGCACTGGCTGGCAAAGTATAATAGTGTCCGCCAAAACATTTATTTTGTTCTGGGGTGAAATTCAATTGCCGAAATAGCAATACCCTGAATCTGGTGTTCCAGCAGTTGCAGGCCTAGTTTAAATCTTTCCGTAACAGGGTATATTTTGTTCTGCGGTGAAATTCAATTGCTAAAATAGCAATACCCTTAATCTAGTGTCCCAGCACTGGCTGGCAAAATATAATAGTGTCCGCCAAAACATATATTTAGTTCTGGGGTGAAATTAATTTGCCAAAATAGCAATACTCTTAATCTGGTGTCCCAGCGCAGGCTGGCAAAGTATAATAGTGTCTGCCAAAACATATATTTTGTTCTGGGGTGAAATTCAATTGCCCAAATAGCAATACCCTGAATCTGGTGTTCCAGCAGTTGCAGGCCTAGTTTAAATATGTCTGTAAAGGGTATATTTTATTCTGGGGTGAAATTCAATTGCCAAAATAGCAATACCCTGAATCTGGTGTCCCAGCACTGGCTGGCAAAGTATAATAGTGTCCACCAAAACATATATTTTGTTCTGGGGTAAAAATCACTTGCCAAAATAGCAGTACCCTGAATCTGGTGTCCCAGCACTGGCTGGCAAAGTATAATAGTGTCCGCCAAAACATATATTTTGTTCTGGGGTGAAATTCAATTGCCAAAATAGCAATACCCTGAATCTGGTGTTCCAGCAGTTGCAGGCCTAGTTTAAATAAGTCAGTAGCAGGGTATATTATGTTCTGGGGTGAAATTAATTATGCCAAAATAGCAATACCCTGAATCTGGTGTTCCAGCAGTTGCAGGCCTAGTTTAAATCTTTCCGTAACAGGGTACAATTTGTTCTGCGGGGAAATTCAATTGCTAAAATAGCAATACCCTTAATCTAGTGTCCCAGCACTGGCTGGCAAATTATAATAGTGTCCGCCAAAACATATATTTAGTTCTTGGGTGAAATTAATTTGCCAAAATAGCAATACTCTTAATCTGGTGTCCCAGCGCAGGCTGGCAAAGTATAATAGTGTCCGCCAAAACATATGTTTTGTTCTGGGGTGAAATTCAATTGCCAAAATAGCAATACCCTGAATCTGGTGTTCCAGCAGTTGCAGGCCTAGTTTAAATATACATAGTAACATAGTATATAAGACCGAAAAAGACATTTGTCCATCCAGTTCGGCCTGTTTCCTACAAGTTGATCCAGAGGAAGGCAAAAAACCCTGTGAGGCAGAAGCCAATTTTCATCACTTAAGGGGAAAAAATTCCTTCCCGACTCCAATCAGGCAATCAGAATAACTCCCTGGATCAACGACCCTCTCTAGTAGCTGTAGCCTGTAATATTATTACACTCCAGAAATAAATCCAGTCCTCTCTTGAATTCCTTTATTGTACTCACCATCACCACCTCCTCAGGCAGAGAGTTCCATAGTCTCACTGCTCTTACAGTGAAGAATCCTTTTCTATGTTTGTGTACAAACCTTCTTTCCTCCAGACGCAGAAGATGTCCCCTTGTCACAGTCACAGTCCTGGGGATAAATAGATGATGGGACAGATCTCTGTAATGACCCCTGATATATTTATACATAGTTATTAGATCTCCCTCAGTCGTCTTTTTTCTAAAGTGAATAACCCTAATTTTGATAACCTTTCAGGGTACTGTAGATCCCTCATTCCAGTTATTACTGTAGTTGCCCTCCTCTTAACCCTCTCCAGCTCTGCTATGTCTGTCTTGTTCACAGGAGCCCAGAACTGTACACTGTACTCCATGTGTGGTCTGACTAGTGATTTGTAAAGTGGTAGGACTATTTTCTCATCACGGGCGTCTATGCCCCTTTGATGCAACCCATTATCTTATTGGCCTTGGCGGCAGCTGCCTGACACTGGTTTTTGCAGCTTAATTTGCTGTTTATTAAAATTCCTAGATCCTTTTCCATGTCAGTGTTACCGAGTGTTTTACCATTTAATATGTACGGGTGACTTGCATTATTCCTTTCCATGTGCATAACTTTACATTTGTCAGTGTTAAACCTCATCTGCCATTTTTCTGCCCAAGCCTCCAATCTATCCAGATCCCTCTGTAGCAGAAAACTGTCAAAATATGTCTGTAAAATTGTAAATTTTATTCTGGGGTGAAATTCAATTGCCAAAATAGCTATACCCTGAATCTGGTGTCCCAGCACTGGCTGGCAAAGTATAATAGTGTCCACCAAAACATATATTTTGTTCTGGGGTAAAAATCACTTGCCAAAATAGCAATACCCTGAATCTGGTGTCCCAGCACTGGCTGGCAAAGTATAATAGTGTCCGCCAAAACATATATTTTGTTCTGGGGTGAAATTCAATTGCCAAAATAGCAATACCCTGAATCTGGTGTTCCAACAGTTGCAGGCCTAGTTTAAATCTGTCAGTAGCAGGGTATATTTTGTTCTGGTTTGAAAATAATTATGCAAAAATAGCAATACCCTTAATCTGGTGTCCCAGCGCAGGCTGGCAAAGTATAATAGTGTCCGCCAAAACATATATTTTGTTCGGCGGTTAAATTCAATTGCCAAAATAGCAATACCCTGAATATGGTGTTCCAGCCGTTGCAGGGCAAGTTTAAATCTGTCCGTAACAGGGTATATTTTGTTCTGGGGTGAAATTCAATTGCCAAAATAGCAATACCCTGAATCTGGTGTCCCAGCACTGTCTGGCAGGGTGTAATAGTGTCCGCCAAAACATATATTTTGTTCTGGGGTAAAATTCATTTGCCAAAATAGCAATATCCTGAATCTGGTGTCCCAGCACTGGCTGGCAAAGTATAATAGTGTCCACTAAAATATATATTTTATTCTGGGGTGAAATTCAATTGCCAAAATAGCAATACCCTGATTCTGGTGTCCCAGCACTGGCTGGCAAAGTATAATAGTGTCCGCCAAAACATATATTTTGTTTGGGGGTGAAATTCATTTTCCCGAAATAGCAATACCCTCAATCTGGTGTTCTAGCAGTTGCAGGCCTAGTTTAAATCTGTCCGTAACAGGGTATATTTAGTTCTGGGGTGAAATTAATTATGCCAAAATAGCAATACCCTTAATCTGGTGTCCCAGCGCAGGCTGGCAAAGTATAATAGTGTCCGACAAAACATTTATTTAGTTCTGGGGTGAAATTCAATTGCTAAAATAGCAATACCCTGAATCTGGTGTTCCAGCAGTTGCAGGCCTAGTTTAAATCTGTCCATAACAGGGTATATTTTGTTCTGGGGAAATTCAATTGCCAAAATAGCAATACCCTGAATCTGGTGTTCCAGCAGTTGCAGGCCTAGTTTAAATCTGTCCGTAACAGGGTATATTTTGTTCTGGAGTCAAATTACATTGCCAAAATAGCAATACCCTGAATCTGTTGTCCCAGCACTCGCTGGCAAAGAATAATAGTGTCCACCAAAACATATATTTAGTTCTGGGGTAAAATTCACTTGCCAAAATAGCAATACCCTGAATCTGGTTTCCCAGCCCTCGCTGGTAAAGTATAATAATGTCCATAGAAATATATATTTTGTTCTGGGGTGAAATTCAATTGCCAAAATAGCAATACCCTGAATCTGGTGTCCCAGCACTGGCTGGCAAAGTATAATTGTGTCCGCCAAAACATATATTTTGTTCTGGGGTGAAATTCAATTGCCAAAATAGCAATACCCTGAATCTGGTGTCCCAGCAATGGCTGGCACAGTATAATAGTGTCCGCCAAAACATATATTTTGTTCTGGGGTGAAATTCAATTGCCAACATAGCAATACCCTGAATCTGGTGTCCCAGCACTGGCTGGCAAAGTATAATAGTGTCTGCTAAAATATATATTTTATTGTGGGGTGAAATTCAATTGCCAACATAGCAATACCCTGAATCTGGTGTCCCAGCACTGGCTGGCAAATTATAATAGTGTCCGCATAAACATATGTTTTGTTCTGGGGTAAAATTCACATGCCAAAATAGCAATACCCTGAATCTGGTGTCGCAGCACTGGATGGCAAAGTATAATAGTGTCCGCCAAAACATATATTTTGTTCTGGGGTAAAATTCACTTGCCAAAACAGCAATACCCTGAATCTGGTGTCCCAGCACTGGCTGGCAAAGTATAATAGTGTCCGCCAAAACATATTTTTTGTTCTGGGGTTAAATTCAATTGCCAACATAGCAATACCCTGAATCTGGTGTCCCAGCACTGGCTGGCAGAGTGTAATATTGTCCGCCAAAGCATATATTTTGTTCTGGGGTAAAATTCACTTGCCAAAGTAGCAATACCCTGATTCTGGTGTCCCAGCACTGGCTGGCAAAGTGTAATAGTGTCCGCTAAAATATATATTTTATTCTGGAGTGAAATTCAATTGCCAAAATAGCAATACCCTGATTCTGGTGTCCCAGCACTGGCTGGCAAAGTATAATAGTGTACGCCAAAACATATATTTTGTTTGGGGGTGAAATTCAATTGCCGAAATAGCAATACCCTGAATCTGGTGTTCTAGCAGTTGCAGGCCTAGTTTAAATCTGTCCGTAACAGGGTATATTTTGTTCTGGGGTGAAATTCAATTGCCAAAATAGCAATACCCTGAATCTGGTGTCACAGCACTGGCTGGCAAAGTATAATAGTGTCCACCAAAACATATATTTTGTTCTGGGGTAAAAATCACTTGCCAAAATAGCAATATCCTGAATCTGGTGTCCCAGCACTGGCTGGTAAAGTATAATAGTGTCCGCCAAAACATATATTTTGTTCTGGGGTGAAATTCAATTGCCAAAATAGCAATACCCTGAATCTGGTGTTCCAGCAGTTGCAGGCCTAGTTTAAATATACATAGTAACATAGTATATAAGACCGAAAAAAGACATTTGTCCATCCAGTTCGGCCTGTTTCCTACAAGTTGATCCAGAGGAAGGCAAAAAACCCCTGTGAGGCAGAAGCCAATTTTCATCACTTAAGGGGAAAAAAATTCCTTCCCGACTCCAACCAGGCAATCAGAATAACTCCCTGGATCAACGACCCCTCTCTAGTAGCTGTAGCCTGTAATATTATTACACTTCAGAAATAAATCCAGTCCTCTCTTGAAATCCTTTATTGTACTCAAAATCACCACCTCCTCAGGCAGAGAGTTCCATAGTCTCACTGCTCTTACAGTGAAGAATCCTTTTCTATGTTTGTGTACAAACCTTCTTTCCTCCAGACGCAGAAGATGTCCCCTTGTCACAGTCACAGTCCTGGGGATAAATAGATGATGGGACAGATCTCTGTAATGACCCCTGATATATTTATACATAGTTATTAGATCTCCCCTCAGTCGTCTTTTTTCTAAAGTGAATAACCCTAATTTTGATAACCTTTCAGGGTACTGTAGATCCCTCATTCCAGTTATTACTGTAGTTGCCCTCCTCTTAACCCTCTCCAGCTCTGCTATGTCTGTCTTGTTCACAGGAGCCCAGAACTGTACACTGTACTCCATGTGTGGTCTGACTAGTGATTTGTAAAGTGGTAGGACTATGTTCTCATCACGGGCGTCTATGCCCTTTTGATGCAACCCATTATCTTATTGGCCTTGGCGGCAGCTGCCTGACACTGGTTTTTGCAGCTTAATTTGCTGTTTATTAAAATTCCTAGATCCTTTTCCATGTCAGTGTTACCGAGTGTTTTACCATTTAATATGTACGGGTGACTTGCATTATTCCTTCCCATGTGCATAACTTTACATTTGTCAGTGTTAAACCTCATCTGCCATTTTTCTGCCCAAGCCTCCAATCTATCCAGATCCCTCTGTAGCAGAAAACTGTCAAAATATGTCTGTAAAATTGTAAATTTTATTCTGGGGTGAAATTCAATTGCCAAAATAGCTATACCCTGAATCTGGTGTCCCAGCACTGGCTGGCAAAGTATAATAGTGTCCACCAAAACATATATTTTGTTCTGGGGTAAAAATCACTTGCCAAAATAGCAATACCCTGAATCTGGTGTCCCAGCACTGGCTGGCAAAGTATAATAGTGACCGCCAAAACATATATTTTGTTCTGGGGTGAAATTCAATTGCCAAAATAGCAATACCCTGAATCTGGTGTTCCAACAGTTGCAGGCCTAGTTTAAATCTGTCAGTAGCAGGGTATATTTTGTTCTGGTTTGAAAATAATTATGCAAAAATAGCAATACCCTTAATCTGGTGTCCCAGCGCAGGCTGGCAAAGTATAATAGTGTCCGCCAAAACATTTATTTAGTTCTGGGTGAAATTCAATTGCCAAAATAGCAATACCCTGAATCTGGTTTCCCAGCCCTTGCTGGCAAAGTATAATAGTGTCCGCCAAAACATATATTTTGTTCGGCGGTTAAATTCAATTGCCAAAATAGCAATACCCTGAATCTGGTGTTCCAGCCGTTGCAGGGCAAGTTTAAATCTGTCCGTAACAGGGTATATTTTGTTCTGGGGTGAAATTCAATTGCCAAAATAGCAATACCCTGAATCTGGTGTCCCAGCACTGTCTGGCAGAGGTGTAATAGTGTCCGCCAAAACATATATTTTGTTCTGGGGTAAAATTCATTTGCCAAAATAGCAATATCCTGAATCTGGTGTCCCAGCACTGGCTGGTAAAGTATAATAGTGTCCGCTAAAACATATATTTTGTTCTGGGGTGAAATTCAATTGCCAAATAGCAATACCCTGAATCTGGTGTTCCAGCAGTTGCAGGCCTAGTTTAAATATACATAGTAACATAGTATATAAGACCGAAAAAGACATTTGTCCATCCAGTTCGGCCTGTTTCCTACAAGTTGATCCAGAGGAAGGCAAAAACCCCTGTGAGGCAGAAGCCAATTTTCATCACTTAAGGGGAAAAATTCCTTCCGACTCCAATCAGGCAATCAGAATAACTCCCTGGATCAACGACCCTCTCTAGTAGCTGTAGCCTGTAATATTATTACACTCCAGAAATAAATCCAGTCCTCTCTGAATTCCTTTATTGTACTCACACATCACCACCTCCTCAGGCAGAGAGTTCCATAGTCTCACTGCTCTTACAGTGAAGAATCCTTTTCTATGTTTGTGTACAAACCTTCTTTCCTCCAGACGCAGAAGATGTCCCCTGTCACAGTCACAGTCCTGGGGATAAATAGATGATGGGACAGATCTCTGTAATGACCCCTGATATATTTATACATAGTTATTAGATCTCCCTCAGTCGCCTTTTTTCTAAAGTGAATAACCCTAATTTTGATAACCTTTCAGGGTACTGTAGATCCCTCATTCCAGTTATTACTGTAGTTGCCTCCTCCTTAACCCTCTCCAGCTCTGCTATGTCTGTCTTGTTCACAGGAGCCCAGAACTGTACACTGTACTCCATGTGTGGTCTGGACTAGTGATTTGTAAAGTGGTAGGACTATGTTCTCATCACGCGTGCGTCTATGCCCCTTTGATGCAACCCATTATCTTATTGGTCTTTACGGCAGCTGCCTGACACTGGTTTTTGCAGCTTAATTTGCTGTTTATTAAAATTCCTAGATCCTTTTCCATGTCAGTGTTACCGAAGTGTTTTACCATTTAATATGTATGGGTGACTTGCATTATTCCTTCCCATGTGCATAACTTTACATTTGTCAGTGTTAAACCTCATCTGCCATTTTTCTGCCCAAGCCTCCAATCTATCCAGATCCCTCTGTAGCAGAAAACTGTCAAAATATGTCTGTAAAATTGTAAATTTTATTCTGGGGTGAAATTCAATTGCCAAAATAGCTATACCCTGAATCTGGTGTCCCAGCACTGGCTGGCAAAGTATAATAGTGTCCACCAAAACATATATTTTGTTCTGGGGTAAAAATCACTTGCCAAAATAGCAATACCCTGAATCTGGTGTCCCAGCACTGGCTGGCAAAGTATAATAGTGACCGCCAAAACATATATTTTGTTCTGGGGTGAAATTCAATTGCCAAAATAGCAATACCCTGAATCTGGTGTTCCAACAGTTGCAGGCCTAGTTTAAATCTGTCAGTAGCAGGGTATATTTTGTTCTGGTTTGAAAATAATTATGCAAAAATAGCAATACCCTTAATCTGGTGTCCCAGCGCAGGCTGGCAAAGTATAATAGTGTCCGCCAAAACATTTATTTAGTTCTGGGGTGAAATTCAATTGCCAAAATAGCAATACCCTGAATCTGGTTTCCCAGCCCTTGCTGGCAAAGTATAATAGTGTCCGCCAAAACATATATTTTGTTCGGCGGTTAAATTCAATTGCCAAAATAGCAATACCCTGAATATGGTGTTCCAGCCGTTGCAGGGCAAGTTTAAATCTGTCCGTAACAGGGTATATTTTGTTCTGGGGTGAAATTCAATTGCCAAAATAGCAATACCCTGAATCTGGTGTCCCAGCACTGTCTGGCAGGGTGTAATAGTGTCCGCTAAAACATATATTTTGTTCTGGGGTAAAATTCATTTGCCAAAATAGCAATATCCTGAATCTGGTGTCCCAGCACTGGCTGGCAAAGTATAATAGTGTCCACTAAAATATATATTTTATTCTGGGGTGAAATTCAATTGCCAAAATAGCAATACCCTGATTCTGGTGTCCCAGCACTGGCTGGCAAAGTATAATAGTGTCCGCCAAAACATATATTTTGTTTGGGGTGAAATTCATTTTCCCGAAATAGCAATACCCTCAATCTGGTGTTCTAGCAGTTGCAGGCCTAGTTTAAATCTGTCCGTAACAGGGTATATTTAGTTCTGGGGTGAAATTAATTATGCCAAAATAGCAATACCCTTAATCTGGTGTCCCAGCGCAGGCTGGCAAAGTATAATAGTGTCTGACAAAACATTTATTTAGTTCTGGGGTGAAATTCAATTGCTAAAATAGCAATACCCTGAATCTGGTGTTCCAGCAGTTGCAGGCCTAGTTTAAATCTGTCCATAACAGGGTATATTTTGTTCTGGGGGGAAATTCAATTGCCAAAATAGCAATACCCTGAATCTGGTGTTCCAGCAGTTGCAGGCCTAGTTTAAATCTGTCCGTAACAGGGTATATTTTGTTCTGGAGTCAAATTACATTGCCAAAATAGCAATACCCTGAATCTGTTGTCCCAGCACTGGCTGGCAAAGAATAATAGTGTCCACCAAAACATATATTTAGTTCTGGGGTAAAATTCACTTGCCAAAATAGCAATACCCTGAATCTGGTTTCCCAGCCCTCGCTGGTAAAGTATAATAATGTCCGCAGAAATATATATTTTGTTCTGGGGTGAAATTCAATTGCCAAAATAGCAATACCCTGAATCTGGTGTCCCAGCACTGGCTGGCAAAGTATAATTGTGTCCGCCAAAACATATATTTTGTTCTGAGGTGAAATTCAATTGCCAAAATAGCAATACCCTGAATCTGGTGTCCCAGCAATGGCTGGCACAGTATAATAGTGTCCGCCAAAACATATATTTTGTTCTGGGGTGAAATTCAATTGCCAACATAGCAATACCCTGAATCTGGTGTCCCAGCACTGGCTGGCAAAGTATAATAGTGTCTGCTAAAATATATATTTTATTGTGGGGTGAAATTCAATTGCCAACATAGCAATACCCTGAATCTGGTGTCCCAGCACTGGCTGGCAAATTATAATAGTGTCCGCATAAACATATGTTTTGTTCTGGGGTAAAATTCACATGCCAAAATAGCAATACCCTGAATCTGGTGTCGCAGCACTGGATGGCAAAGTATAATAGTGTCCGCCAAAACATATATTTTGTTCTGGGGTAAAATTCACTTGCCAAAACAGCAATACCCTGAATCTGGTGTCCCAGCACTGGCTGGCAAAGTGTAATAGTGTCCGCTAAAATATATATTTTATTCTGGAGTGAAATTCAATTGCCAAAATAGCAATACCCTTATTCTGGTGTCTCAGCACTGGCTGGCAAAGTATAATAGTGTACGCCAAAACATATATTTTGATCTGGGATAGAATTCACTTGCCAAAATAGCAATATCCTGAATCTGGTGTCCCAGCACTGGCTGGCAAAGAATAATAGTGTCCGCCAAAACCTATATTTAGTTCTGGGGTAAAATTCACTTGCCAAAATAGCAATACCCTGAATCTGGTTTCCCAGCCCTCGCTGGTAAAGTATAATAGTGTCCGCAGAAATATATATTTTGTTCTGGGGTGACATTCAATTGCCAAAATAGCAATACCCTGAATCAGGTGTCCCAGCACTGGCTCGCAACGTATAATTGTGTCCGCCAAAACATATATTTTGTTCTGTTGTGAAATTCAATTGCCAAAATAGCAATACCCTTAATCTGTTGTCCCAGCACTGGCTGGCAAATTATAATAGTGTCCGCATAAACATATGTTTTGTTCTGGGGTAAAATTCACATACCAAAATAGCAATACCCTGAATCTGGTGTCGCAGCTCTGGCTGGCAAAGTATAATAGTGTCCACCAAAACATATATTTTGTTCTGGGGTAAAATTCACTTGCCAAAACAGCAATACCCTGAATCTGGTGTACCAGCACTGGCTGGCAAAGTATAATAGTGTCCGCCAAAACATATTTTATTCTCGGGTGAAATTCAATTGCCAAAATAGCAATACCCTGAATCTGGTGTCCCAGCACTGGCTTGCAAAGTATAATAGTTTACGCCAAAACATATATTTTGTTTGGAGGTGAAATTCAATTGCCGAAATAGCAATACCCTGAATCGGGTGTTCTAGCAGTTGCAGGTCTAGTTTAAATCTGTCCGTAACAGGGTACATTTTGTTCTGGGGTAAAATTCAATTGACAAAATAGCAATACCATGAATCTGTTGTCCCAGCACTGGCTGGCAAAGTATAATAGTGTCCGCGAAAACATTTATTTAGTTCTTGGGTGAAATTAATTATGCCAAAATAGCAATACCCTTAAACTGGTGTCCCAGCGCAGTTTGGCAAAGTATAATAGTGTCCGCCAAAACATATATTTTGTTCTGGGGTGAAATTCAATTGCCAAAATAGCAATACCCTGAATCTGGTGTCCCAGCACCGGCTGGCAAAGTATAATTGTGTCCGCCAAAACATATATTTTGTTCTGGGGTGAAATTCAATTGCCAAAATAGCAATACCCTTAATCTGTTGTCCCAGCACTGGCTGGCAAATTATAATAGTGTCCGCATAAACATATGTTACCATGAATCTGGTGTCGCAGCACTGGCTGGCAAAGTATAATAATGTCCACCAAAACATATATTTTGTTCTGGGGTAAAATTCACTTGCCAAAACAGCAATACCCTGAATCTGGTGTCCCAGCACATGGCTGGCAAAGTATAATAATGTCCGCCAAAACATATATTTTGTTCTGGGGTGAAATTCAATTGCCAAAATAGCAATACCCTGAATCTGGTGTCCCAGCACTGGCTGGCAGAGTGTAATAGTGTCCGCCAAAACATATATTTTGTTCTGGGGTAAAATTCACTTGCCAAAATAGCAATACCCTGAATCTGGTGTCCCAGCACTGGCTGGCAAAGTGTAAAAGTGTCCGCTAAAATATATATTTTATACTCGGGTGAAATTCAATTGCCAAAATAGCAATACCCTGATTCTGGTGTCCCAGCACTGGCTGGCAAAGTATAATAGTGTCCGCCAAAACATTTATTTAGTTCTTGGGTGAAATTAATTATGCCAAAATAGCAACACCCTTAATCTGGTGTTCCAGCGCAGGCTGGCAAAGTATAATAGTGTCTGCCAAAACATTTATTTTGTTCTGGGGTGAAATTCAATTGCCAAAATATCAATACCCTGAATCTGGTGTTCCAGCAGTTGCAGGCCTAGTTTAAATCTGTCTGTAACAGGGTATATTTTTTTCTGTGGTGAAATTCAATTGCCAAAATAGCAATACCCTGAATCTGGTGTCCCAGCACTGGCTGACAAAGTATAATAGTGTCCACCAAAACATATATTTTGTTCTGTGGTAAAAATCACTTGCCAAAATAGCAATACCCTGAATCTGGTGTCCCAGCACTGGCTGGAAAAGTATAATAGTGTCCGCCAAAACATATATTTTGTTCTGGGGTGAAATTCAATTGCCAAAATAGCAATACTCTTAATCTGTTGTCCCAGCACTGGCTGGCAAATTATAATAGTGTCCGCATAAACATATGTTTTGTTCTGGGGTAAAATTCACATACCAAAATAGCAATACCCTGATTCTGGTGTCCCAGCACTGGCTGGCAAAGTATAATAGTGTCCGCCAAAACATATATTTTGATCTGTGGTAAAATTCACTTGATAAAATAGCAATACCCTGAATCTGGTTTCCCAGCCCTCGCTGGTAAAGTATAATAGTGTCCGCAGAAATATATATTTTGTTCTGTGGTGAAATTCAATTGCCAAAATAGCAATTCCCTGAATCTAGTGTCCCAGCACTGGCTGGCAAAGTATAATTGTGTCCGCCAAAACATATATTTTGTTCTGGGGTGAAATTCACTTGCCAAAATAGCAATACCCTGAATCTGGTGTCCCAGCACTGGCTGGCAAAGTGTAAAAGTGTCCGCTAAAATATATATTTTATACTCGGGTGAAATTCAATTGCCAAAATAGCAATACCCTGATTCTGGTGTCCCAGCACTGGCTGGCAAAGTATAATAGTGTCCGCCAAAACATATATTTTGATCTGTGGTAAAATTCACTTGATAAAATAGCAATACCCTGAATCTGGTTTCCCAGCCCTCGCTGGTAAAGTATAATAGTGTCCGCAGAAATATATATTTTGTTCTGGGAGGAAATTCAATTGCCAAAATAGCAATACCCTGAATCTGGTGTCCCAGCACTGGCTGGCAGAGTGTAATAGTGTCCGCCAAAACATATATTTTGTTCTGGGGTAAAATTCACTTGCCAAAATAGCAATACCCTGAATCTGGTGTCCCAGCACTGGCTGGCAAAGTGTAAAAGTGTCCGCTAAAATATATATTTTATACTCGGGTGAAATTCAATTGCCAAAATAGCAATACCCTGATTCTGGTGTCCCAGCACTGGCTGGCAAAGTATAATAGTGTCCGCCAAAACATTTATTTAGTTCTTGGGTGAAATTAATTATGCCAAAATAGCAACACCCTTAATCTGGTGTTCCAGCGCAGGCTGGCAAAGTATAATAGTGTCTGCCAAAACATTGATTTTGTTCTG
Source organism: Bufotes viridis (assembly GCA_033119425.1). NCBI lineage: Eukaryota > Metazoa > Chordata > Amphibia > Anura > Bufonidae > Bufotes > Bufotes viridis. The sequence goes on along the minus strand of JAKVIS010000499.1, from coordinate 49,070 downwards.
GGGTGAAATTCAATTGCCAAAATATCAATACCCTGAATCTGGTGTTCCAGCAGTTGCAGGCCTAGTTTAAATCTGTCTGTAACAGGGTATATTTTTTTTCTGTGGTGAAATTCAATTGCCAAAATTGCAATACCCTGAATCTGGTGTCCCAGCACTGGCTGACAAAGTATAATAGTGTCCACCAAAACATATATTTTGTTCTGTGGTAAAAATCACTTGCCAAAATAGCAATACCCTGAATCTGGTGTCCCAGCACTGGCTGGAAAAGTATAATAGTGTCCGCCAAAACATATATTTTGTTCTGGGGTGAAATTCAATTGCCAAAATAGCAATACTCTTAATCTGTTGTCCCAGCACTGGCTGGCAAATTATAATAGTGTCCGCATAAACATATGTTTTGTTCTGGGGTAAAATTCACATACCAAAATAGCAATACCCTGATTCTAGTGTCCCAGCACTGGCTGGCAAAGTATAATAGTGTCCGCCAAAACATATATTTTGTTCTGGGGTGAAATTCAATTGCCAAAATAGCAATACCCTTAATCTAGTGTCCCAGCACTTGCTGGCACAGTATAATAGTGTCCGCCAAAACATATATTTTGTTCTGGGGTGAAATTCAAATGCCAAAATAGCAATACCCTTAATCTGTTGTCCCAGCACTGGCTGGCAAATTATAATAGTGTCCGCATAAACATATGTTTTGTTCTGGGGTAAAATTCACATACCAAAATAGCAATACCCTGAATCTGGTGTCGCAGCACTGGCTGGCAAAGTATAATAGTGTCCACTAAAACATATATTTTGTTCCTGGGTAAAATTCACTTGCCAAAACCGCAATACCCTGAATCTGGTGTCCCAGCACTGGCTGGCAAAGTATAATAGTGTCCGCCAAAACATATATTTTGTTCTGGGGTGAAATTCAATTGCCAAAATAGCAATACCCTTAATCTGGTGTCCCAGCACTGGCTGGCAGAGTGTAATAGTGTCCGCCAAAACATATATTTTGTTCTGGGGTGAAATTCAATTGCCAAAATAGCAATACCCTGAATCTGGTGTCCCAGCCCTGGCTGGAAGAGTGTAATAGTGTCCGCCAAAACATATATTTTGTTCTGGGGTAAAATTCACGTGCCAAAATAGCAATATCCTGAATCTGGTGTCCCAACACTGGCTGGCAAAGTATAATAGTGTCCGCTAAAAAATATATTTTATTCTGGGGTAAAATTCAATTGCCAAAATAGCAATACCCTGATTCTGGTGTCCCAGCACTGGCTGGCAAAGTATAATAGTATCCGCCAAAACAGATATTTTGTTCTGGGGTCAAATTCAAATGCAAAAATAGCAATACCCTGAATCTGGTGTTCCAGCAGTTGCAGGACTAGTTTAAATCTGTCCATAACAGGGTATATTTTGTTCTGGGGGAAATTCAATTGCCAAAATAGCAATACCCTGAATCTGGTGTTCCAGCAGTTGCAGGCCTAGTTTAAATCTGTCCGTAACAGGGTATATTTTGTTCTGGAGTCAAATTCCATTGCCAAAATAGCAATACCCTGAATCTGTTGTCCCAGCACTGGCTGGCAAACAATAATAGTGTCCGCCAAAACATATATTTTGTTCTGAGTTAAAATTCACTTGCCAAAATAGCAATACCCTGAATCTGGTGTCCCAGCACTGGCTGGCAAAGTATAATAGTTTACGCCAAAACATATTTTTTGTTTGGGGGTGAAATTCAATTGCCGAAATAGCAATCCCCTGAATCTGGTGTTCTAGCAGTTGCAGGTCTAGTTTAAATCTGTCTGTAACAGGGTACATTTTATTCTCGGGTGAAATTCAATTGCCAAAATAGCAATACCCTGATTCTGGTGTCCCAGCACTGCCTGGCAAAGTATAATAGTTTACGCCAAAACATATATTTTGTTTGGGGGTGAAATTCAATTGCCGAAATAGCAATCCCCTGAATCTGGTGTTCTAGCAGTTGCAGGTCTAGTTTAAATCTGTCTGTAACAGGGTACATTTTGTTCTGGGGTAAAATTCAATTGCCAAAATAGCAATACCCTGAATCTGTTGTCCCAGCACTGGCTGGCAAAGTATAATAGTGTCCGACAAAACATTTATTTAGTTCTTGGGTGAAATAAATTATGCCAAAATAGCAATACCCTTAAACTGGTGTCCCAGCGCAGGCTGGCAAAGTATAATAGTGTCCGCCAAAACATATATTTTGTTCTGGGGTGAAATTCAATTGCCAAAATAGCAATACCCTGAATCTGGTGTCCCAGCACTGGCTGGCAAAGTATAATTGTGTCCGCCAAAACATATATTTTGTTCTGGGGTGAAATTCAATTGCCAAAATAGAAATACCCTGAATCTGGTGTCCCAGCACTGGCTGGCAAAGTAGAATTGTGTCCGCCAAAACATATATTTTGTTCTGGGGTGAAATTCAATTGCCAAAATAGCAATAAACTTAATCTGGTGTCCCAGCATTGGCTGGCAAAGTAGAATTGTGTCCGCCAAAACATATATTTTGTTCTGGGGTGAAATTCAATTGCCAAAATAGCAATACCCTTAATCTGGTGTCCCAGCACTGGCTGGCACAGTATATTAGTGTCCGCCAAAACATGTATTTTGTTCTGGGGTGAAATTCAATTGCCCAAATAGCAATACCCTGAATCTGGTGTCCCAGCACTGGCTGGCAGAGTGTAATAGTGTCCGCCAAAACATATATTTTGTTCTGGGGTGAAGTTCAATTGCCAAAATAGCAATACCCTGAATCTGGTGTCCCAGCCCTGGCTGGAAGAGTGTAATAGTGTCCGCCAAAACATATATTTTGTTCTGGGGTAAAATTCACGTGCCAAAATAGCAATATCCTGAATCTGGTGTCCCAACACTGGCTGGCAAAGTATAATAGTGTCCGCTAAAAAATATATTTTATTCTGGGGTGAAATTCAATTGCCAAAATAGCAATACCCTGATTCTGGTGTCCCAGCACTGGCTGGCAAAGTATAATAGTATCCGCCAAAACAGATATTTTGTTCTGGGGTCAAATTCAAATGCAAAAATAGCAATACCCTGAATCTGGTGTTCCAGCACTGGCTGGCACAGTATATTAGTGTCCGCCAAAACATGTATTTTGTTCTGGTGTGAAATTCAATTGCCAAAATAGCAATACCCTTAAACTGGTGTCCCAGCACTGGCTAGCAAAGTATAATAGTGTCCGCCAAAACATGTATTTTGTTCTGGGGGGAAATTCAATTGCCAAAATAGCAATACCCTTAATCTGTTGTCCCAGCACTGGCTGGCAAATTATAATAGTGTCCGTATAAACATATGTTTTGTTCTGGGGTAAAATTCACATACCAAAATAGCAATACCCTGAATCTGGTGTCGCAGCACTGGCTGGCAATGTATAATAGTGTCCACCAAAACATATATTTTGTTCTGGGGTGAAATTCACTTGCCAAAACAGCAATACCCTGAATCTGGTGTCCCAGCACTGGCTGGCAGAGTGTAATAGTGTCCGCCAAAACATATATTTTGTTCTGGGGTAAAATTCACTTGCCAAAATAGCAATACCCTGAATCTGGTGTCCCAGCACTGGCTGGCAAAGTGTAATAGTGTCCGCTAAAATATATATTTTATTCTCGGGTGAAATTCACTTGCCAAAACAGCAATACCCTGAATCTGGTGTCCCAGCACTGGCTGGCAAAGTATAATAGTGTCCGCCAAAACATATATTTTGTTCTGGGGTAAAATTCACTTGCCAAAATAGCAATACCCTGAATCTGGTGTCCCAGCACTGGCTGGCAAAGTGTAATAGTGTCCGCTAAAATATATATTTTATTCTCGGGTGAAATTCAATTGCCGAAATAGCAATACCCTGAATCTGGTGTTCTAGCAGTTGCAGGTCTAGTTTAAATCTGTCTGTAACAGGGTACATTTTGTTCTGGGGTGAAATTCAATTGCCAAAATAGCAATACCATGAATCTGTTGTCCCAGCACTTTCTGGCAAAGTATAATAGTGTCCGCCAAAACATTTATTTAGTTATTGGGTGAAATTAATTATGCCAAAATAGCAATACCCTTAATCTGGTGTCCCAGCACAGGCTGGCAAAGTATAATAGTGTCCGCCAAAACATTTATTTTGTTCTGGGGTGAAATTCAATTGCCAAAATAGCAATACCCTGAATCTGGTGTCCCAGCACTGGCTGGCAAAGTATAATAATGTCCGCCAAAACATATATTTTGTTCTGGTGTGAAATTCAATTGGCGAAATAGCAATTCTCTGATTCTGGTGTCCCAGCACTGGCAGGCAAAGTATAATAGTGTCCGCCAAAACATATATTTTGTTCTGGGGTTAAATTCAATTGCCAAAATAGCAATACCCTTAATCTGTTGTCCCAGCACTGGCTGGCAAATTATAACAGTGTCCGCATAAACATATGTTTTGTTCTGGGGTTAAATTCACTTGCCAAAACAGCAATACCCTGATTCTGGTGTCCCCGCCCTGGCTGGCAGAGTGTAATAGTGTCCGCCAAAACATATATTTTGTTCTGGGGTAAAATTCACGTGCCAAAATAGCAATACCTTGAATCTGGTGTCCAAGCAGTGGCTGGCAAAGTATAATAGTGTCCGCTAAAATATATATTTTATTCTGGGGTGAAATTCAAATGCCAAAATAGCTATACCCTGATTCTGGTGTCCCAGCACTGGCTGGCAAAGTATAATAGTGTCCGCCAAAACATATATTTTGTTCTGGGGTGAAATTCAATTGCCAAAATAGCAATACTCTGAATATGGTGTCCCAGCACTTGCTGGCAAAGTATAATAGTGTCCACCAAAACATATATTTTGTTCTGGGGTAAAAATGACTTGCCAAAATAGCAATACACTGAATCTAGTGTCCCAGCACTGGCTGGCAAAGTATAATAGTGTCCGCCAAAACATATATTTTGTTCTGGGGTGAAAATCAATTGCCAAAATAGCAATACCCTGAATCTGGTGTTCCAGCAGTTGCAGGCCTAGTTTAAATCTGTCAGTAGCAGGGTATATTTTGTTCTGGGGGGAAATTCAATTGCCAAAATAGCAATACCCTGAATCTGGTGTTCCAGCAGTTGCAGGCCTAGTTTAAATCTGTCCGTAACAGGGTATATTTTGTTCTGTAGTCAAATTCCATTGCCAAAATAGCAATACCCTGAATCTGGTGTCCCAGCACTGGCTGGCAAAGTATAATTGTGTCCGCCAAAACATATATTTTGTTCTGGGGTGAAATTCAATTGCCAAAATAGCAATACCCTAAATCTGGTGTTCCATTAGTTGCTGGCCTAGTTTAAATCTGTCCGTAACAAGGTATATTTTGTTCTGGGGTGAAATTCCTTTGCCAAAATAGCAATACCCTGAATTTGGTGTCCCAGCACTGGCTGGCAAAGAATAATAGTGTCCGCCAAAACATGCATTTTGTTCTGGGGTAAAATTCACTTGTCAAAATAGTAGGACCCTGAATCTGATGTCCCAGCACTGGCTGGCAAAGTATAATAGTGTCCGCCAAAACATATATTTTGTTCTGGGGTGAAATTCAATTGCCGAAATAGCAATATCCTGAATCTGGTGTCCCGGCACTGGATGGCAAAGTATAATAGTGTCAGTCAAAACATATATTTTGTTCTTGGGTAAAATTCACTTGTCAAAATAGTAGGACCCTGAATCTGATGTCCCAGCACTGGCTGGCAAAGTATAATAGTGTCCGCCAAAACATATATTTTGTTCTGGTGTGAAATTCGATTGCCAAAATAGCAATACCCTGATTCTGGTGTCCCAGCACTGGCAGGCAAAGTATAATAGTGTCCGTCAAAACATATATTTTGTTCTGGGGTTAAATTCAATTGCCAAAATAGCAATACCCTGAATCTGTTGTCCCAGCACTGGCTGGCAAATTATAACAGTGTCCGCATAAACATATGTTTTGTTCTGGGGTTAAATTCACTTGCCAAAACAGCAATACCCTGTTTCTGGTGTCCCAGCACTGGCTGGCAACGTACAATAGTGTCCACCAAAACATATATTTTGTTCTGGGGTAAAATTCACATGCCAAAATAGTAATACCCTGAATCTGGTGTCCCAGCACTGGCTGGCAAAGTATAATAGTGTCCGCTAAAATATATATTTTATTCTGGGGTGAAATTCAATTGCCAAAATAGCTATACCCTATTTCTGGTGTCCCAGCACTTGCTGGCAAAGTATAATAGTGTCCGCCAAAACATATATTTTGTTCTGGGGTGCAATTCAATTGCTAAAATAGCAATACCCTGAATCTGGTGTTCCAGCAGTTGCAGGCCTAGTTTAAATCTGTCTGTAAAAGGGTATATTTTATTCTGGGGTGAAATTCAATTGCCAAAATAGCAATACCCTTAATCTAGTGTCCCAGCACTGGTTGGCAAAGTATCATAGTGTCCACCAAAACATTTATTTTGTTCTGGGGTGAAATTCAATTGCAAAAATAGCAATATCCTGAATCTGGTTTTCCAGCAGTTGCAGGCCTAGTTTAATCTGTCAGTAACAGGGTATATTTTGTTCTGGGGTGAAAATCAATTGCCAAAATAGCAATTCCCTGAATCTGGTGTCCCATCACTGGCTGGCAAAGTATAATAGTGTCCACCAAAACATATAATTTGTTCTGGGGTAAAAATCACTTGCCAAAATAGCAATACCCTGAATCTGGTGTCCCAGCACTGGCTGGCAAAGTATAATAGTGTCCGTCAAAACATATATTTTGTTCTAGGGTGAAATTCAATTGCCAAAATAGCAATACCCTGAATCCGGTGTTCCAGCAGTTGCAGGTCTAGTTTAAATCTGTCAGTAGCAGGGTATATTTTGTTCTGGGGTGAAATTCAATTGCCAAAATAGCAATACCCTGAATCTGGTTTCCCAGCCCTGGCTGGCAAAGTATAATCGTGTCCGCCAAAACACATATTTTGTTCTGGGGTTAAATTAAATTGCCAAAATAGCAATAAACTGAATATGGTGTTCCAGCCGTTGCAGGGCTAGTTTAAATCTGTCCGTAACAGGGTATATTTTGTTCTGGGGTGAAATTCAATTGCCAAAATAGCAATACCCTGAATCTGGTGTCCCAGCCCTGGCTGGAAGAGTGTAATAGTGTCCGCCAAAACATATATTTTGTTCTGGGGTAAAATTCACGTGCCAAAATAGCAATATCCTGAATCTGGTGTCCCAACACTGGCTGGCAAAGTATAATAGTGTCCGCTAAAAAATATATTTTATTCTGGGGTGAAATTCAATTGCCAAAATAGCAATACCATGATTCTGGTGTCCCAGCACTGGCTGGCAAAGTATAATAGTATCCGCCAAAACAGATATTTTGTTCTGGGGTCAAATTCAAATGCAAAAATAGCAATACCCTGAATCTGGTGTTCCAGCAGTTGCAGGACTAGTTTAAATCTGTCCATAACAGGGTATATTTTGTTCTGGGGGAAATTCAATTGCCAAAATAGCAATACCCTGAATCTGGTGTTCCAGCAGTTGCAGGCCTAGTTTAAATCTGTCTGTAACAGGGTATATTTTGTTCTGGAGTCAAATTCCATTGCCAAAATAGCAATACCCTGAATCTGTTGTCCCAGCACTGGCTGGCAAACAATAATAGTGTCCGCCAAAACATATATTTTGTTCTGAGGTAAAATTCACTTGCCAAAATAGCAATACCCTGAATCTGGTGTCCCAGCACTGGCTGGCAAAGTGTAATAGTGTCCGCTAAAATATATATTTTATTCTCGGGTGAAATTCAATTGCCAAAATAGCAATACCCTGATTCTGGTGTCCCAGCACTGGCTGGCAAAGTATAATAGTTTACGCCAAAACATATATTTTGTTTGGGGGTGAAATTCAATTGCCGAAATAGCAATACCCTGAATCTGGTGTTCTAGCAGTTGCAGGTCTAGTTTAAATCTGTCTGTAACAGGGTACATTTTGTTCTGGGGTAAAATTCAATTGCCAAAATAGCAATACCATGAATCTGTTGTCCCAGCACTGGCTGGCAAAGTATAATAGTGTCCGCCAAAACATTTATTTAGTTCTTGGGTGAAATAATTTATGCCAAAATAGCAATACCCTTAAACTGGTGTCCCAGCGCAGGCTGGCAAAGTATAATAGTGTCCGCCAAAACATATATTTTGTTCTGGGGTGAAATTCAATTGCCAAAATAGCAATTCCCTGAATCTGGTGTCCCAGCACTGGCTGGCAAAGTATAATTGTGTCCGCCAAAACATATATTTTGTTCTGGGGTGAAATTCAATTGCCAAAATAGAAATACCCTGAATCTGGTGTCCCAGCACTGGCTGGCAAAGTAGAATTGTGTCCGCCAAAACATATATTTTGTTCTGGGGTGAAATTCAATTGCCAAAATAGCAATACCCTTAATCTGGTGTCCCAGCACTTGCTGGCACAGTATAATAGTGTCCGCCAAAACATGTATTTTGTTCTGGGGTGAAATTCAATTGCCAAAATAGCAATACCCTGAATCTGGTGTCCCAGCACTGGCTAGCAAAGTATAATAGTGTCCGCCAAAACATGTATTTTGTTCTGGGGGAAATTCAATTGCCAAAATAGCAATACCCTGAATCTGTTGTCCCAGCACTGGCTGGCAAATTATAATAGTGTCCGTATAAACATATGTTTTGTTCTGGGGTAAAATTCACATACCAAAATAGCAATACCCTGAATCTGTTGTCGCAGCACTGGCTGGCAATGTATAATAGTGTCCACCAAAACATATATTTTGTTCTGGGGTAAAATTCACTTGCCAAAACAGCAATACCCTGAATCTGGTGTCCCAGCACTGGCTGGCAAAGTATAATAGAGTCCGCCAAAACATATATTTTGTTCTGGGGTGAAATTCAATTGCCAAAATAGCAATACCCTGAATCTGATGTCCCAGCACTCGCTGGCAGAGTGTAATAGTGTCCGCCAAAACATATATTTTGTTCTGGGGTGAAATTCACTTGCCAAAATAGCAATACCCTGAATCTGGTGTCCCAGCACTGGCTGGCAAAGTGTAATAGTGTCCGCTAAAATATATATTTTATTCTCGGGTGAAATTCAATTGCCAAAATAGCAATACCCTGATTCTGGTGTCCCAGCACTGGCTGGCAAAGTATAATAGTTTACGCCAAAACATATATTTTGTTTGGGGGTGAAATTCAATTGCCGAAATAGCAATTCCATGAATATGGTGTTCTAGCAGTTGCAGGTGTAGTTTAAATCTATCCGTAACAGGGTACATTTTGTTCTGGGGTAAAATTCAATTGCCAAAATAGCAATACCATGAATCTGTTGTCCCAGCACTGGCTGGCAAAGTATAATAGTGTCCGCCAAAACATTTATTTAGTTCTTGGGTGAAATTAATTATGCCAAAATAGCAATACCCTTAAACTGGTGTCCCAGCACAGGCTGGCAAATTATAATAGTGTCCGCCAAAACATATATTTTGTTCTGGGGTGAAATTCAATTGCCAAAATAGCAATACCCTGAATCTGGTGTCTCAGCACTGGCTGGCACAGTATAATAGTGTCCGCCAAAACATATATTTTTTTCTGGGGTGAAATTCAATTGCCAAAATAGCAATACCCTGAATCTGGTGTCCCAGCACTGGCTGGCACAGTATAATAGTGTCCGCCAAAACATATATTTTGTTCTGAATGAAATTCAATTGCCAAAATAGCAATACCCTTAATGTGTTGTCCCAGCACTGGCTGGCAAATTATAATAGTGTCCGCATAAACATATGTTTTGTTCTAGATTAAAATTCACATACCAAAATAGCAATACCCTGAATCTGGTGTCGCAGCACTGGCTGGCAAAGTATAATAGTGTCCACCAAAACATATATTTTGTTCTGGGGTAAAATTCACTTGCCAAAACAGCAATACCCTGAATCTGGTGTCCCAGCACTGCCTGGCAGAGTGTAATAGTGTCCGCCAAAACATATATTTTGTTCTGGGGTAAAATTCACTTGCCAAAATAGCAATACCCTGAATCTGGTGTCCCAGCACTGGCTGGCAAAGTGTAATAGTGTACGCTAAAATATATATTTTATTCTCGGGTGAAATTCAATTGCCAAAATAGCAATAACCTGATTCTGGTGTCCCAGCATTGGCTGGCAATGTATAATAGTTTACGCCAAAACATATATTTTGTTTGGGGGTAAAAATCAATTGCCGAAATAGCAATACCCTGAATCTGGTGTTCTAGCAGTTGCAGGTCTAGTTTAAATCTGTCCGTAACAGGGTACATTTTGTTCTGGGGTGAAATTCAATTGCCAAAATAGGAATATCATGAATCTGTTGTCCCATCACTGGCTGGCAAAGTATAATAGTGTCCGCCAAAACATTTATTTAGTTCTTGGGTGAAATTAATTATGCCAAAATAGCAATACCCTTAATCTGGTGTCCCAGCGCAGGCTGGCAAAGTATAATAGTGTCTGCCAAAACATTTATTTTGTTCTGGGGTGAAATTCAATTGCCAAAATAGCAATACCCTGAATCTGGTTTTCCAGCAGTTGCAGGCCTAGTTTAAATCTGTCCGTAACAGGGTATATTTTTTCTGTGGTGAAATTCAATTGCCAAAATAGCAATACCCTGAATCTGGTGTCCCAGCAGTGGCTGGCAAAGTATAATAGTGTCCACCAAAACATATATTTTGTTCTGGGGTAAAAATGACTTGCCAAAATAGCAATACCCTGAATCTGGTGTCCCAGCACTGGCTGGCAAAGTATAATAGTGTCCGCCAAAACAAATATTTTATTCTGGGGTGAAATTCAATTGCCAAAATAGCAATACCCCGAATCTGATGTCCCTGTACGATCTAGCAAAGTATAATAGTGTCCACAAAAACATATATTTTGTTCTGGGGTAAAATTCACTTGCCAAAATAGCAATATCCTGAATCTGGTGTCCCAGCACTAGCTGGCAAAGAATAATAGTGTCCGCCAAAACATATATTTAGTTCTGGGGTAAAATTCACTTGCCAAAATAGCAATACCCTGAATCTGTTTTCCCAGCACTCGCTGGTAAAGTATAATAGTGTCCGCAGAAATATATATTTTGTTCTGGGGTGAAATTCAATTGCCAAAATAGCAATACCCTGAATCTGGTGTCCCAGCAGTGGCTGGCAAAGTATAATAGTGTCCACCAAAACATATATTTTGTTCTGGGGTAAAAATGACTTGCCAAAATAGCAATACCCTGAATCTGGTGTCCTAGCCCTGGCTGGCAGAGTGTAATAGTGTCCGCCAAAACATATATTTTGTTCTGGGGTAAAATTCACGTGCCAAAATAGCAATACCCTGAATCTGGTGTCCCAGCAGTGGCTGGCAAAGTATAATAGTGTCCTCTAAAATATATATTTTATTCTGGGGTGAAATTCAAATGCCAAAATAGCTATACCCTGATTCTGGTGTCCCAGCACTGGCTGGCAAAGTATAATAGTGTCCGCCAAAACATATATTTTGTTCAGGAGTGAAATTCAATTGCTAAAATAGCAATACCCTGAATCTGGTGTTCCAGCAGTTGCAGGCCTAGTTAAATCTGTCCATAACAGGGTATATTTTGTTCTGGGGGGAAATTCAATTGCCAAAATAGCAATACCCTGAATCTGGTGTTCCAGCAGTTGCAGGCCTAGTTTAAATCTGTCCGTAACAGGGTATATTTTGTTCTGGAGTCAAATTCCATTGCCAAAAATGCAATACCCTGAATCTGTTGTCCCAGCACTGGCTGGCAAAGAATAATAGTGTCCACCAAAACATATATTTAGTTCTGGGGTAAAATTCACTTGCCAAAATAGCAATACCCTGAATCTGGTTTCCCAGCCCTCGCTGGTAAAGTATAATAATGTCAGCAGAAATATATATTTTGTTCAGGGGTGAAATTCAATTGCCAAAATAGCAATACCCTGAATCTGGTGTCCCAGCACTGGCTGGCACAGTATAATGGTGTCCGCCAAAACATATATTTTGTTCTGGGGTGAAATTCAATTGCCAAAATAGCAATACCCTGAATCTGGTGTCCCAGCACTGGCTGGCACAGTATAATAGTGTCCGCCAAAACATATATTTTGTTCTGGGGTGAAATTCAATTGCCAAAATAGCAATACCCTGAATCTGTTGTCCCAGCACTGGATGGCAAAGTATAATAGTGTCCGCCAAAACATATATTTTGTTCTGGGGTAAAATTCACTTGCCAAAACAGCAATACCCTGAATCTGGTGTCCCAGCACTGGCTGGCAAAGTATAATAGTGTCCGCCGAAAACATATATTTTGTTCTGGGGTGAAATTCAATTGCCAACATAGTAATACCCTGAATCTGGTGTCCCAGCACTGGCTGGCAGAGTGTAATATTGTCCGCCAAAGCATATATTTTGTTCTGGGTAAGATTCACTTGCCAAAGTAGCAATACCCTGAATCTGATGTCCCAGCACTGGCTGGCAAAGTGTAATAGTGTCCGCTAAAATATATATTTTATTCTGGGGTGAAATTCAATTGCCAAAATAGCAATACCCTGATTCTGGTGTCCCAGCACTGGCTGGCAAAGTATAATTGTGTCAACCAAAACATATATTTTGTTCTGGGGTGAAATTCAATTGCCAAAATAGCAATACCCTGAATCTGGTGTCCCAGCACTGGCTGGCACAGTATAATAGTGTCCGCCAAAACATGTATTTTGTTCTGGGGGGAAATTCAATTGCCAAAATAGCAATACCCTGAATCTGTTGTCCCAGCACTGGCTGGCAAATTATAATAGTGTCCATATAAACATATGTTTTGTTCTGGGGTAAAATTCACATACCAAAATAGCAATACCCTGAATCTGGTGTCGCAGCACTGTCTGGCAATGTATAATAGTGTCCACCAAAACATATATTTTGTTCTGGGGTAAAATTCACTTGCCAAAACAGCAATACCCTGAATCTGGTGTCCCAGCACTGGCTGGCAAAGTATAATAGTGTCCGCCAAAACATATATTTTGTTCTGGGGTGAAATTCAATTGCCAAAATAGCAATACCCTGAATCTGGTGTCCCAGCACTGGCTGGCAGAGTGTAATAGTGTCCGCCAAAACATATATTTTGTTCTGGGGTAAAATTCACTTGCCAAAATAGCAATACCCTGAATCTGGTGTCCCAGCACTGGCTGGCAAAGTGTAATAGTGTCTGCTAAAATATATATTTTATTCTCGGGTGAAATTCAATTGCCAAAATAGCAATACCCTGATTCTGGTGTCCCAGCACTGGCTGGCAAAGTATAATAGTTTACGCCAAAACATATATTTTGTTTGGGGTGAAATTCAATTGCCGAAATAGCAATTCCATGAATATGGTGTTCTAGCAGTTGCAGGTGTAGTTTAAATCTATCCGTAACAGGGTACATTTTGTTCTGGGGTAAAATTCAATTGCCAAAATAGCAATACCATGAATCTGTTGTCCCAGCACTGGCTGGCAAAGTATAATAGTGTCCGCCAAAACATTTATTTAGTTCTTGGGTGAAATTAATTATGCCAAAATAGCAATACCCTTAAACTGGTGTCCCAGCACAGGCTGGCAAATTATAATAGTGTCCGCCAAAACATATATTTTGTTCTGGGGTGAAATTCAATTGCCAAAATAGCAATACCCTGAAACTGGTGTCCCAGCACTGGCTGGCACAGTATAATAGTGTCCGCCAAAACATATATTTTTTTCTGGGGTGAAATTCAATTGCCAAAATAGCAATACCCTGAATCTGGTGTCCCAGCACTGGCTGGCACAGTATAATAGTGTCCGCCAAAACATATATTTTGTTCTGAATGAAATTCAATTGCCAAAATAGCAATACCCTTAATCTGTTGTCCCAGCACTGGCTGGCAAATTATAATAGTGTCCGCATAAACATATGTTTTGTTCTGGGTTAAAATTCACATACCAAAATAGCAATACCCTGAATCTGGTGTCGCAGCACTGGCTGGCAAAGTATAATAGTGTCCACCAAAACATATATTTTGTTCTGGGGTAAAATTCACTTGCCAAAACAGCAATACCCTGAATCTGGTGTCCCAGCACTGCCTGGCAGAGTGTAATAGTGTCCGTCAAAACATATATTTTGTTCTGGGGTAAAATTCACTTGCCAAAATAGCAATACCCTGAATCTGGTGTCCCAGCACTGGCTGGCAAAGTGTAATAGTGTACGCTAAAATATATATTTTATTCTCGGGTGAAATTCAATTGCCAAAATAGCAATAACCTGATTCTGGTGTCCCAGCATTGGCTGGCAATGTATAATAGTGTCTGCCAAAACATTTATTTTGTTCTGGGGTGAAATTCAATTGCCAAAATAGCAATACCCTGAATCTGGTTTTCCAGCAGTTGCAGGCCTAGTTTAAATCTGTCCGTAACAGGGTATATTTTTTCTGTGGTGAAATTCAATTGCCAAAATAGCAATACCCTGAATCTGGTGTCCCAGCAGTGGCTGGCAAAGTATAATAGTGTCCGCCAAAACATATATTTTGTTCTGGGGTAAAAATGACTTGCCAAAATAGCAATACCCTGAATCTGGTGTCCCAACACTGGCTGGCAAAGTATAATAGTGTCCGCCAAAACATATATTTTATTCTGGGGTGAAATTCAATTGCCAAAATAGCAATACCCCGAATCTGATGTCCCTGTACGAGCTAGCAAAGTATAATAGTGTCTACCAAAACATATATTTTGTTCTGGGGTAAAATTCACTTGCCAAAATAGCAATATCCTAAATCTGGTGTCCCAGCACTGGCTGGCAAAGAATAATAGTGTCCGCCAAAACATATATTTAGTTCTGGGGTAAAATTTACTTGCCAAAATATCAATACCCTGAATCTGGTTTCCCAGCCCTCGCTGGTAAAGTATAATAGTGTCCGCAGAAATATATATTTTGTTCTGGGGTGAAATTCAATTGCCAAAATAGCAATACCCTGAATCTGGTGTCCCAGCACTGGCTGGCAAAGTATAATTGTGTCCGCCAAAACATATATTTTGTTCTGGGGTGAAATTCAATTGCCAAAATAACAATACCCTGAATCTGGTGTCCCAGCACTGGCTGGCACAGTATAATAGTGTCCGCCAAAACATATATTTTGTTCTGGGGTGAAATTCAATTGCCAAAATAGCAATACCCTTAATCTGTTGTCCCAGCACTGGCTGGCAAATTATAATAGTGTCCGCATAAACATATGTTTTGTTCTGGGGTAAAATTCACATACCAAAATAGCAATACCCTGAATCTGGTGTCGCAGCACTGGCTGGCAAAGTATATTAGTGTCCACCAAAACATATATTTTGTTCTGGGGTAAAATTCACTTGCCAAAACCGCAATACCCTGAATCTGGTGTCCCAGCACTGGCTGGCAAAGTATAATAGTGTCCACCAAAACATATATTTTGTTCTGGGGTGAAATTCAATTTCCAAAATAGCAATACCCTGAATCTGGTGTCCCAGCACTGGCTGGCAGAGTGTAATAGTGTCCGCCAAAACATATATTTTGTTCTGGGGTAAAATACTCTTGCCAAAATAGCAATACCCTGAATCTGGTGTCCCAGCACTGGTTGGCAAAGTGTAATAGTGTCCGCTAAAATATATATTTTATTCTCGGGTGAAATTCAATTGCCAAAATAGCAATACCCTAATTCTGGTGTCCCAGCACTGGCTGGCAAAGTAAAATAGTTTACGCCAAAACATATATTTTGTTTGGAGGTGAAATTCAATTGCCGAAGTAGCAATACCCTGAATCTGGTGTTCTAGCAGTTGCAGGTCTAGTTTAAATCTGTCCGTAACAGGGTACATTTTGTTCTGGGGTGAAATTCAATTGCCAAAATAGCAATACCCTGAATCTGGTGTTCCAGCAGTTGCAGGCCTAGTTTAAATCTGTCCTTAACAGGGTATATTTTATTCTGTGGAGAAATTTAATTGCCAAAATAGCAATATCCTGAATCTGGTGTCCCAGCACTGGCTGGCAGAGTGTAATAGTGTACGCCAAAACATATATTTTGTTCTGGGGTAAAATTCACTTGCCAAAATAGCAATACCCTGAATCTGGTGTTCTAGCAGTTGCAGGTCTAGTTTAAATCTGTCCGTAACAGGGTATATTTTGTTCTGGGGTGAAATTCAATTGCCAAAATAGCAATACCCTGAATCTGGTGTCCCAGCACTGGCTGGCAAAGTATAATAGTGTCCGCCAAAACATATATTTTGTTCTGGGGTGAAATTCAATTAGCCAAAATAGCAATACCCTGAATCTGGTGTCCCAGCACTGGCAGGCAAAGTATAATAGTGTCCGCCAAAACATATATTTTGTTCTGGGGTTAAATTCAATTGCCAAAATAGCAATACCCTGAATCTGGTGTCCCAGCACTGGCTGGCAAATTATAACAGTGTCCGCATAAACATATGTTTTGTTCTGGGGTTAAATTCACTTGCCAAAACAGCAATACCCTGATTCTGGTGTCCCAGCCCTGGCTGGCAGAGTGTAATAGTGTCCGCCAAAACATATATTTTGTTCTGGGGTAAAATTCACGTGCCAAAATAGCAATACCCTGAATCTGGTGTCCCAGCAGTGGCTGGCAAAGTATAATAGTGTCCGCTAAAATATATATTTTATTCTGGGGTGAAATTCAAATGCCAAAATAGCTATACCCTGATTCTGGTGTCCCAGCACTGGCTGGCAAAGTATAATAGTGTCCGCCAAAACATATATTTTGTTCTGGAGTGAAATTCAATTGCTAAAATAGCAATACCCTGAATCTGGTGTTCCAGCAGTTGCAGGCCTAGTTAAATCTGTCCATAACAGGGTATATTTTGTTCTGGGGGGGAATTCAATTGCCAAAATAGCAATACCCTGAATCTGGTGTTCCAGCAGTTGCAGGCCTAGTTTAAATCTGTCCGTAACAGGTTATATTTTGTTCTGGAGTCAAATTCCATTGCCAAAATAGCAATACCCTGAATCTGTTGTCCCAGCACTGGCTGGCAAAGAATAATAGTGTCCACCAAAACATATATTTAGTTCTGGGGTAAAATTCACTTGCCAAAATAGCAATACCCTGAATCTGGTTTCCCAGCCCTCGCTGGTAAAGTATAATAATGTCCGCAGAAATATATATTTTGTTCAGGGGTGAAATTCAATTGCCAAAATAGCAATACCCTGAATCTGGTGTCCCAGCACTGGCTGGCACAGTATAATGGTGTCCGCCAAAACATATATTTTGTTCTGGGGTGAAATTCAATTGCCAAAATAGCAATACTCTGAATCTGGTGTCCCAGCACTGGCTAGCACAGTATAATAGTGTCCGCTAAAACATATATTTTGTTCTGGGGTGAAATTCAATTGCCAAAATAGCAATACCCTGAATCTGTTGTCCCAGCACTGGCTGGCAAATTATAATAGTGTCCGCATAAACATATGTTTTGTTCTGGAGTAAAATTCACATACCAAAATAGCAATACCCTGAATCTGGTGTCGCAGCACTGGATGGCAAAGTATAATAGTGTCCGCCAAAACATATATTTTGTTCTGGGGTAAAATTCACTTGCCAAAACAGCAATACCCTGAATCTGGTTGTCCCAGCACTGGCTGGTAAAGTATAATAGTGTCCGCAGAAATATATATTTTGTTCTGGGGTGAAATTCAATTGCCAAAATAGCAATACCCTGAATCTGGTGTCCCAGCACTGGCTGGCAGAGTATAATAGTGTCCGCCAAAGCATATATTTTGTTCTGGGTAAAATTCACTTGCCAAAGTAGCAATACCCTGAATCTGGTGTCCCAGCACTGGCTGGCAAAGTGTAATAGTGTCCGCTAAAATATATATTTTATTCTGGGGTGAAATTCAATTGCCAAAATAGCAATACCCTGAATCTGGTGTCCCAGCACTGGCTGGTAAAGTATAATAGTGTCCGCTAAAACATATATTTTGTTCTGGGGTGAAATTCAATTGCCAAAATAGCAATACCCTGAATCTGGTGTCCCAGCACTGGCTGGCACAGTATAATAGTGTCCGCTAAAACATATATTTTGTTCTGGGGTGAAATTCAATTGCCAAAATAGCAATACCCTGAATCTGTTGTCCCAGCACTGGCTGGCAAATTATAATAGTGTCCGCATAAACATATGTTTTGTTCTGGGGTAAAATTCACATGCCAAAATAGCAATACCCTGAATCTGGTGTCGCAGCACTGGATGGCAAAGTATAATAGTGTCCGTCAAAACATATATTTTGTTCTGGGGTAAAATTCACTTGCCAAAACAGCAATACCCTGAATCTGGTGTCCCAGCACTGGCTGGCAAAGTATAATAGTGTCCGCCAAAACATATATTTTGTTCTGGGGTGAAATTCAATTGCCAACATAGCAATACCCTGAATCTGGTGTCCCAGCACTGGCTGGCAGAGTGTAATATTGTCCGCCAAAGCATATATTTTGTTCTGGGGTGAAATTCAATTGCCAAAATAGCAATACCCTGAATCTGGTGTCCCAGCACTGGCTGGCAAAGTGTAATAGTGTCCGCTAAAATATATATTTTATTCTGGGGTGAAATTCAATTGCCAAAATAGCAATACCCTGAATCTGTTGTCCCAGCACTGGCTGGCAAAGTATAATAGTGTCCGCCAAAACATTTATTTTGTTCTGGGGTGAAATAAATTATGCCAAAATAGCAATACCCTGAATCTGGTTTTCCAGCAGTTGCAGGCCTAGTTTAAATCTGTCCGTAACAGTGTATATTTTGTTCTGGGGTGAAATTCAATTGCCAAAATAGCAATACTCTGAATCTGGTGTCCCAGCACTGGCTGGCAAAGTATAATAGTGTCCACCAAAATATATATTTTGTTCTGGGGTAAAAATGACTTGCCAAAATAGCAATACACTGAATCTGGTGTCCCAGCACTGGCTGGCAAAGTATAATAGTGTCCGCCAAAACATATATTTTGTTCTGGGGTTAAAATCAATTGCCAAAATAGCAATACCCTGAATCTGGTGTTCCAGCAGTTGCAGGCCTAGTTTAAATCTGTCAGTAGCAGGGTATATTTTGTTCTGGGGGAAATTCAATTGCCAAAATAGCAATACCCTGAATCTGGTGTTCCAGCAGTTGCAGGCCTAGTTTAAATCTGTCCGTAACAGGGTATATTTTGTTCTGGAGTCAAATTCCATTGCCAAAATAGCAATAACCTGAATCTGGTGTCCCAGCACTGGCAGGCAAAGTATAATAGTGTCCGATAAAACATATATTTTGTTCTGGGGTGAAATTCAATTGCCAAAATAGCAATACCCTGAATCTGTTGTCCCAGCACTGGCTGGCAAATTACAATAGTGTCCGCATAAACATATGTTTTGTTCTGGGGTAAAATTCACATACCAAAATAGCAATACCTTGAATCTGGTTGTCCCAGCACTGGCTGGCAAAGTATAATAGTGTCCGCCAAAACATATATTTTGTTCTGGGGTGAAATTCACTTGCCAAAGTAGCAATACCCTGAATCTGGTGTCCCAGCACTGGCTGGCAAAGTGTAATAGTGTCCGCTAAAATATATATTTTATTCTGGGGTGAAATTCAATTGCGAAAATAGCAATACCCTGATTCTGGTGTCCCAGCACTGGCTGGCAAAGTATAATAGTGTACGCCAAAACATATATTTTGTTTGGGGTTGAAATTCAATTGCCGAAATAGCAATACCCTGAATCTGGTGTTCTAGCAGTTGCAGGTCTAGTTTAAATCTGTCCGTAACAGGATACATTTTGTTCTGGGGTGAAATTCAATTGCCAAAATATCAATACCATGAATCTGTTGTCCCAGCACCGGCTGGCAAAGTATAATAGTGTACGCCAAAACATTTATTTAGTTCTTGGGTGAAATTAATTATGCCAAAATAGCAATACCCTTAATCTGGTGTCCCAGCGCAGGCTGGCAAAGTATAATAGTGTCCGCCAAAACATTTATTTTGTTCTGGGGTGAAATTCAATTGCCAAAATAGCATTACCCTGAATCTGGTGTTCCAGCAGTTGCAGGCCTAGTTTAAATCTTTCTGTAACAGGGTATATTTTGTTCTGTGGTGAAATTCAACTGCAAAAATAGCAATACCCTGAATCTGGTGTCCCAGCACTGGCTGGCAAAGTATAATAGTGTCCACCAAAACATATATTTTGTTCTGGGGTGAAATTCAATTGCCAAAATAGCAATACCCTGAATCTGGTGTTCCAGCAGTTGCAGGCCTAGTTTAAATCTGTCAGTAGCAGGGTATATTTTTTCTGGGGTGAAATTCATTTCCCAAAATAGCAATACTCTGAATCTGGTTTCCCAGCCCTGGCTGGCAAATTATAATAGTGTCCGCCAAAACATATATTTTGATCTGCAGTGAAATTCAATTGCCAAAATAGCAATACTCTGAATCTGGTGTCCCAGCACTGGCTGGCAAAGTATAATAGTGTCCGCCAAAACATATATTTTGTTCTGGGGTGAAATTCAATTGCCAAAATAGCAATACCCTGAATCTGGTGTTCCAGCAGTTGCAGGCCTAGTTTAAATCTGTCAGTAGCAGGGTATATTTTGTTCTGTGGTGAAATTCAATTGCCAAAATAGCAATACCCTGAATCTGGTGTCCAAGCACTGGCTGGCAAAGTATAATAATGTCCGCCAAAACATATATTTTGTTCTGGTGTGAAATTCAATTGGCGAAATAGCAATTCCCTGATTCTGGTGTCCCAGCACTGGCAGGCAAAGTATAATAGTGTCCGACAAAACATATATTTTGTTCTGGGGTTAAATTCAATTGCCAAAATAGCAATACCCTGAATCTGTTGTCCCAGCACTGGCTGGCAAATTATTACAGTGTCCGCATAAACATATGTTTTGTTCTGGGGTTAAATTCACTTGCCAAAACAGCAATACCCTGATTCTGGTGTCCCAGCCCTGGCTGGCAGAGTGTAATAGTGTCCGCCAAAACATATATTTTGTTCTGGGGTAAAATTCACATGCCAAAATAGCAATTCCCTGAATCTGGTGTCCCAGCAGTGGCTGGCAAAGTATAATAGTGTCCGCTAAAATATATATTTTATTCTGGGGTGAAATTCAAATGCCAAAATAGCTATACCCTGATTCTGGTGTCCCAGCACTGGCTGGCAAAGTATAATAGTGTCCGCCAAAACATATATTTTGTTCTGGGGTGAAATTCAATTGCTAAAATAGCAATACCCTGAATCTAGTGTTCCAGCAGTTGCAGGCCTAGTTAAATCTGTCCATAACAGGGTATATTTTGTTCTGGGGGGGAATTCAATTGCCAAAATAGCAATACCCTGAATCTGGTGTTCCAGCAGTTGCAGGCCTAGTTTAAATCTGTCCGTAACAGGGTATATTTTGTTCTAGAGTCAAATTCCATTGCCAAAATAGCAATACCCTTAATCTGTTGTCCCAGCACTGGCTGGCAAAGAATAATAGTGTCCACCAAAACATATATTTAGTTCTGGGGTAAAATTCACTTGCCAAAATAGCAATACCCTGAATCTGGTTTCCCAGCCCTCGCTGGTAAAGTATGATAATGTCCGCAGAAATATATATTTTGTTCAGGGGTGAAATTCAATTGCCAAAATAGCAATACCCTGAATCTGGTGTCCCAGCACTGGCTGGCACAGTATAATGGTGTCCGCCAAAACATATATTTTGTTCTGGGGTGAAATTCAATTGCCAAAATAGCAATACCCTGAATCTGGTGTCCCAGCACTGGCTGGCACAGTATAATAGTGTCCGCCAAAACATATATTTTGTTCTGGGGTGAAATTCAATTGCCAAAATAGCAATACCCTGAATCTGTTGTCCCAGCACTGGCTGCCAAATTATAATAGTGTCCGCATAAACATATGTTTTGTTCTGGAGTAAAATTCACATACCAAAATAGCAATACCCTGAATCTGGTGTCGCAGCACTGGATGGCAAAGTATAATAGTGTCCGTCAAAACATATATTTTGTTCTGGGGTAAAATTCACTTGCCAAAACAGCAATACCCTGAATCTGGTGTCCCAGCACTGGCTGGCAAAGTATAATAGTGTCCGCCAAAACATATATTTTGTTCTGGGGTGAAATTCAATTGCCAACATAGTAATACCCTGAATCTGGTGTCCCAGCACTGGCTGGCAGAGTGTAATATTGTCCGCCAAAGCATATATTTTGTTCTGGGTAAGATTCACTTGCCAAAGTAGCAATACTCTGAATCTGGTGTCCCAGCACTGGCTGGCAAAGTGTAATAGTGTCCGCTAAAATAAATATTTTATTCTGGGGTGAAATTCAATTGCCGAAATAGCATTACCCTGAATCTGGTGTTCTAGCAGTTGCAGGACTAGTTTAAATCTGTCCTTAACAGGGTACATTTTGTTCTGGGGAGAAATTCAATTGCCAAAATAGCAATACCATGAATCTGTTGTCCCAGCACTGGCTGGCAAAGTTTAATAGTGTCCGCCAAAATATTTATTTAGTTCTGGGGTGAAATAAATTATGCCAAAATAGCAATACCCTTAATCTGGTGTCCCAGCGCAGGCTGGCAAAGTATAATAGTGTCCGCCAAAACATTTATTTTGTTCTGGGGTGAAATTCAATTGCCAAAATAGCAATACCCTGAATCTGGTTTCCCAGCCCTCGCTGGTAAAGTATGATAATGTCCGTAGAAATATATATTTTGTTCAGGGGTGAAATTCAATTGCCAAAATAGCAATACCCTGAATCTGGTGTCCCAGCACTGGCTGGAACAGTATAATGGTGTCCGTCCAAAACATATATTTTGTTCTGGGGTGAAATTCCATTGCCAAAATAGCAATACCCTGAATCTGTTGTCCCAGCACTGGCTGGCAAAGAATAATAGTGTCCACCAAAACATATATTTAGTTCTGGGGTAAAATTCACTTGCCAAAATAGCAATACCCTGAATCTGGTTTCCCAGCCCTCGCTGGTAAAGTATGATAATGTCCGCAGAAATATATATTTTGTTCAGGGTGAAATTCAATTGCCAAAATAGCAATACCCTGAATCTGGTGTCCCAGCACTGGCTGGCACAGTATAATGGTGTCCGCCAAAACATATATTTTGTTCTGGGGTGAAATTCAATTGCCAAAATAGCAATACCCTGAATCTGGTGTCCCAGCACTGGCTGGCACAGTATAATAGTGTCCGCCAAAACATATATTTTGTTCTGGGGTGAAATTCAATTGCCAAAATAGCAATACCCTGAATCTGTTGTCCCAGCACTGGCTGGCAAATTATAATAGTGTCCGCATAAACATATGTTTTGTTCTGGAGTAAAATTCACATACCAAAATAGCAATACCCTGAATCTGGTGTCGCAGCACTGGATGGCAAAGTATAATAGTGTCCGTCAAAACATATATTTTGTTCTGGGGTAAAATTCACTTGCCAAAACAGCAATACCCTGAATCTGGTGTCCCAGCACTGTCTGGCAAAGTATAATAGTGTCCGCCAAAACATATATTTTGTTCTGGGGTGAAATTCAATTGCCAACATAGTAATACCCTGAATCTGGTGTCCCAGCACTGGCTGGCAGAGTGTAATATTGTCCGCCAAAGCATATATTTTGTTCTGGGTAAGATTCACTTGCCAAAGTAGCAATACTCTGAATCTGGTGTCCCAGCACTGGCTGGCAAAGTGTAATAGTGTCCGCTAAAATAAATATTTTATTCTGGGGTGAAATTCAATTGCCGAAATAGCAATACCCTGAATCTGGTGTTCTAGCAGTTGCAGGTCTAGTTTAAATCTGTCCTTAACAGGGTACATTTTGTTCTGGGGAGAAATTCAATTGCCAAAATAGCAATACCATGAATCTGTTGTCCCAGCACTGGCTGGCAAAGTATAATAGTGTCCGCCAAAATATTTATTTAGTTCTGGGGTGAAATAAATTATGCCAAAATAGCAATACCCTGAATCTGGTTTTCCAGCAGTTGCAGGCCTAGTTTAAATCTGTCCGTAACAGTGTATATTTTGTTCTGGGGGGAAATTCAATTGCCAAAATAGCAATACTCTGAATCTGGTGTCCCAGCACTGGCTGGCAAAGTATAATAGTGTCCACCAAAATATATATTTTGTTCTGGGGTAAAAATGACTTGCCAAAATAGCAATACACTGAATCTGGTGTCCCAGCACTGGCTGGCAAAGTATAATAGTGTCCGCCAAAACATATATTTTGTTCTGGGGTTAAAATCAATTGCCAAAATAGCAATACCCTGAATCTGGTGTTCCAGCAGTTGCAGGCCTAGTTTAAATCTGTCAGTAGCAGGGTATATTTTGTTCTGGGGAAATTCAATTGCCAAAATAGCAATACCCTGAATCTGGTGTTCCAGCAGTTGCAGGCCTAGTTTAAATCTGTCCGTAACAGGGTATATTTTGTTCTGGAGTCAAATTCCATTGCCAAAATAGCAATAACCTGAATCTGGTGTCCCAGCACTGGCAGGCAAAGTATAATAGTGTCCGATAAAACATATATTTTGTTCTGGGGTGAAATTCAATTGCCAAAATAGCAATACCCTGAATCTGTTGTCCCAGCACTGGCTGGCAAATTACAATAGTGTCCGCATAAACATATGTTTTGTTCTGGGGTAAAATTCACATACCAAAATAGCAATACCTTGAATCTGGTGTCCCAGCACTGGCTGGCAAAGTATAATAGTGTCCGCCAAAACATATATTTTGTTCTGGGGTGAAATTCACTTGCCAAAGTAGCAATACCCTGAATCTGGTGTCCCAGCACTGGCTGGCAAAGTGTAATAGTGTCCGCTAAAATATATATTTTATTCTGGGGTGAAATTCAATTGCGAAATTAGCAATACCCTGATTCTGGTGTCCCAGCACTGGCTGGCAAAGTATAATAGTGTACGCCAAAACATATATTTTGTTTGGGGTTGAAATTCAATTGCCGAAATAGCAATACCCTGAATCTGGTGTTCTAGCAGTTGCAGGTCTAGTTTAAATCTGTCCGTAACAGGATACATTTTGTTCTGGGGTGAAATTCAATTGCCAAAATATCAATACCATGAATCTGTTGTCCCAGCACCGGCTGGCAAAGTATAATAGTGTACGCCAAAACATTTATTTAGTTCTTGGGTGAAATTAATTATGCCAAAATAGCAATACCCTTAATCTGGTGTCCCAGCGCAGGCTGGCAAAGTATAATAGTGTCCGCCAAAACATTTATTTTGTTCTGGGGTGAAATTCAATTGCCAAAATAGCATTACCCTGAATCTGGTGTTCCAGCAGTTGCAGGCCTAGTTTAAATCTTTCTGTAACAGGGTATATTTTGTTCTGTGGTGAAATTCAACTGCAAAAATAGCAATACCCTGAATCTGGTGTCCCAGCACTGGCTGGCAAAGTATAATAGTGTCCACCAAAACATATATTTTGTTCTGGGGTGAAATTCAATTGCCAAAATAGCAATACCCTGAATCTGGTGTTCCAGCAGTTGCAGGCCTAGTTTAAATCTGTCAGTAGCAGGGTATATTTTTTCTGGGGTGAAATTCATTTCCCAAAATAGCAATACTCTGAATCTGGTTTCCCAGCCCTGGCTGGCAAATTATAATAGTGTCCGCCAAAACATATATTTTGATCTGCAGTGAAATTCAATTGCCAAAATAGCAATACTCTGAATCTGGTGTCCCAGCACTGGCTGGCAAAGTATAATAGTGTCCGCCAAAACATATATTTTGTTCTGGGGTGAAATTCAATTGCCAAAATAGCAATACCCTGAATCTGGTGTTCCAGCAGTTGCAGGCCTAGTTTAAATCTGTCAGTAGCAGGGTATATTTTTGTTCTGTGGTGAAATTCAATTGCCAAAATAGCAATACCCTGAATCTGGTGTCCAAGCACTGGCTGGCAAAGTATAATAATGTCCGCCAAAACATATATTTTGTTCTGGTGTGAAATTCAATTGGCGAAATAGCAATTCCCTGATTCTGGTGTCCCAGCACTGGCAGGCAAAGTATAATAGTGTCCGACAAAACATATATTTTGTTCTGGGGTTAAATTCAATTGCCAAAATAGCAATACCCTGAATCTGTTGTCCCAGCACTGGCTGGCAAATTATTACAGTGTCCGCATAAACATATGTTTTGTTCTGGGGTTAAATTCACTTGCCAAAACAGCAATACCCTGATTCTGGTGTCCCAGCCCTGGCTGGCAGAGTGTAATAGTGTCCGCCAAAACATATATTTTGTTCTGGGGTAAAATTCACATGCCAAAATAGCAATTCCCTGAATCTGGTGTCCCAGCAGTGGCTGGCAAAGTATAATAGTGTCCGCTAAAATATATATTTTATTCTGGGGTGAAATTCAATTGCTAAAATAGCAATACCCTGAATCTGGTGTCCCAGCAGTTGCAGGCCTAGTTAAATCTGTCCATAACAGGGTATATTTTGTTCTGGGGGAAATTCAATTGCCAAAATAGCAATACCCTGAATCTGGTGTTCCAGCAGTTGCAGGCCTAGTTTAAATCTGTCCGTAACAGGGTATATTTTGTTCTGGAGTCAAATTCCATTGCCAAAATAGCAATACCCTGAATCTGTTGTCCCAGCACTGGCTGGCAAAGAATAATAGTGTCCACCAAAACATATATTTAGTTCTGGGGTAAAATTCACTTGCCAAAATAGCAATACCCTGAATCTGGTTTCCCAGCCCTCGCTGGTAAAGTATAATAATGTCCGCAGAAATATATATTTTGTTCAGGGGTGAAATTCAATTGCCAAAATAGCAATACCCTGAATCTGGTGTCCCAGCACTGGCTGGCACAGTATAATAGTGTCCGCCAAAACATATATTTTGTTCTGGGGTGAAATTCAATTGCTAAAATAGCAATACCCTGAATCTGGTGTTCCAGCAGTTGCAGGCCTAGTTAAATCTGTCCATAACAGGGTATATTTTGTTCTGGGGGAAATTCAATTGCCAAAATAGCAATACCCTGAATCTGGTGTTCCAGCAGTTGCAGGCCTAGTTTAAATCTGTCCGTAACATGGTATATTTTGTTCTGGAGTCAAATTCCATTGCCAAAATAGCAATACCCTGAATCTGTTGTCCCAGCACTGGCTGGCAAAGAATAATAGTGTCCACCAAAACATATATTTAGTTCTGGGGTAAAATTCACTTGCCAAAATAGCAATACCCTGAATCTGGTTTCCCAGCCCTCGCTGGTAAAGTATAATAATGTCCAGAGAAATATATATTTTGTTCAGGGGTGAAATTCAATTGCCAAAATAGCAATACCCTGAATCTGGTGTCCCAGCACTGGCTGGCACAGTATAATGGTGTCCGCCAAAACATATATTTTGTTCTGGGGTGAAATTCAATTGCCAAAATAGCAATACCCTGAATCTGGTGTCCCAGCACTGGCTGGCACAGTATAATAGTGTCCGCCAAAACATATATTTTGTTCTGGGGTGAAATTCAATTGCCAAAATAGCAATACCCTGAATCTGTTGTCCCAGCACTGGCTGGCAAATTATAATAGTGTCCGCATAAACATATGTTTTGTTCTGGAGTAAAATTCACATACCAAAATAGCAATACCCTGAATCTGGTGTCGCAGCACTGGATGGCAAAGTATAATAGTGTCCGCCAAAACATATATTTTGTTCTGGGGTAAAATTCACTTGCCAAAACAGCAATACCCTGAATCTGGTGTCCCAGCACTGGCTGGCAAAGTATAATAGTGTCCGCCAAAACATATATTTTGTTCTGGGGTGAAATTCAATTGCCAACATAGTAATACCCTGAATCTGGTGTCCCAGCACTGGCTGGCAGAGTGTAATATTGTCCGCCAAAGCATATATTTTGTTCTGGGTAAGATTTACTTGCCAAAGTAGCAATACCCTGAATCTGGTGTCCCAGCACTGGCTGGCAAAGTGTAATAGTGTCCGCTAAAATATATATTTTATTCTGGGGTGAAATTCAATTGCCAAAATAGCAATACCCTGATTCTGGTGTACCAGCACTGGCTGGCAAAGTATAATAGTGTACGCCAAAACATATATTTTGTTTGGGGGTGAAATTCAATTGCCGAAATAGCAATACCCTGAATCTGGTGTTCTAGCAGTTGCAGGTCTAGTTTAAATCTGTCCGTAACAGGGTACATTTTGTTCTGGGGAGAAATTCAATTGACAAAATAGCAATGCCATGAATCTGTTGTCCCAGCACTGGCTGGCAAAGTATAATAGTGTCCACCAAAACATATATTTTGTTCTGGGGTAAAAATGACTTGCCAAAATAGCAATACACTGAATCTGGTGTCCCAGCGCAGGCTGGCAAAGTATAATAGTGTCCGCCAAAACATTTATTTTGTTCTGGGGTGAAATAAATTATGCCAAAATAGCAATACCCTTAATCTGGTGTCCCAGCGCAGGCTGGCAAAGTATAATAGTGTCCGCCAAAACATTTATTTTGTTCTGGGGTGAAATTCAATTGCCAAAATAGCAATACCCTGAATCTGGTTTTCCAGCAGTTGCAGGCCTAGTTTAAATCTGTCCGTAACAGTGTATATTTTGTTCTGGGGTGAAATTCAATTGCCAAAATAGCAATACTCTGAATCTGGTGTCCCAGCACTGGCTGGCACAGTATAATGGTGTCCGCCAAAACATATATTTTGTTCTGGGGTGAAATTCAATTGCCAAAATAGCAATACCCTGAATCTGTTGTCCCAGCACTGGCTGGCAAATTATAATAGTGTCCGCATAAACATATGTTTTGTTCTGGAGTAAAATTCACATACCAAAATAGCAATACCCTGAATCTGGTGTCGCAGCACTGGATGGCAAAGTATAATAGTGTCCGTCAAAACATATATTTTGTTCTGGGGTAAAATTCACTTGCCAAAACAGCAATACCCTGAATCTGGTTTCCCAGCCCTCGCTGGTAAAGTATGATAATGTCCGCAGAAATATATATTTTGTTCAGGGGTGAAATTCAATTGCCAAAATAGCAATACCCTGAATCTGGTGTCCCAGCACTGGCTGGCACAGTATAATGGTGTCCGCCAAAACATATATTTTGTTCTGGGGTGAAATTCAATTGCCAAAATAGCAATACCCTGAATCTGGTGTCCCAGCACTGGCTGGCACAGTATAATAGTGTCCGCCAAAACATATATTTTGTTCTGGGGTGAAATTCAATTGCCAAAATAGCAATACCCTGAATCTGTTGTCCCAGCACTGGCTGGCAAATTATAATAGTGTCCGCATAAACATATGTTTTGTTCTGGAGTAAAATTCACATACCAAAATAGCAATACCCTGAATCTGGTGTCGCAGCACTGGATGGCAAAGTATAATAGTGTCCGTCAAAACATATATTTTGTTCTGGGGTAAAATTCACTTGCCAAAACAGCAATACCCTGAATCTGGTGTCCCAGCACTGGCTGGCAAAGTATAATAGTGTCCGCCAAAACATATATTTTGTTCTGGGGTGAAATTCAATTGCCAACATAGTAATACCCTGAATCTGGTGTCCCAGCACTGGCTGGCAGAGTGTAATATTGTCCGCCAAAGCATATATTTTGTTCTGGGTAAGATTCACTTGCCAAAGTAGCAATACTCTGAATCTGGTGTCCCAGCACTGGCTGGCAAAGTGTAATAGTGTCCGCTAAAATAAATATTTTATTCTGGGGTGAAATTCAATTGCCGAAATAGCAATACCCTGAATCTGGTGTTCTAGCAGTTGCAGGTCTAGTTTAAATCTGTCCTTAACAGGGTACATTTTGTTCTGGGGAGAAATTCAATTGCCAAAATAGCAATACCATGAATCTGTTGTCCCAGCACTGGCTGGCAAAGTATAATAGTGTCCGCCAAAATATTTATTTAGTTCTGGGGTGAAATAAATTATGCCAAAATAGCAATACCCTGAATCTGGTTTTCCAGCAGTTGCAGGCCTAGTTTAAATCTGTAAGTAGCAGGGTATATTTTTTCTGGGGTGAAATTCATTTCCCAAAATAGCAATACTCTGAATCTGGTTTCCCAGCCCTGGCTGGCAAATTATAATAGTGTCCGCCAAAACATATATTTTGATCTGCAGTGAAATTCAATTGCCAAAATAGCAATACTCTGAATCTGGTGTCCCAGCACTGGCTGGCAAAGTATAATAGTGTCCGCCAAAACATATATTTTGTTCTGGGGTGAAATTCAATTGCCAAAATAGCAATACCCTGAATCTGGTGTTCCAGCAGTTGCAGGCCTAGTTTAAATCTGTCAGTAGCAGGGTATATTTTGTTCTGTGGTGAAATTCAATTGCCAAAATAGCAATACCCTGAATCTGGTGTCCAAGCACTGGCTGGCACAGTATAATGGTGTCCGCCAAAACATATATTTTGTTCTGGGGTGAAATTCAATTGCCAAAATAGCAATACCCTGAATCTGGTGTCCCAGCACTGGCTGGCACAGTATAATAGTGTCCGCCAAAACATATATTTTGTTCTGGGGTGAAATTCAATTGCCAAAATAGCAATACCCTGAATCTGTTGTCCCAGCACTGGCTGGCAAATTATAATAGTGTCCGCATAAACATATGTTTTGTTCTGGAGTAAAATTCACATACCAAAATAGCAATACCCTGAATCTGGTGTCGCAGCACTGGATGGCAAAGTATAATAGTGTCCGCCAAAACATATATTTTGTTCTGGGGTAAAATTCACTTGCCAAAACAGCAATACCCTGAATCTGGTGTCCCAGCACTGGCTGGCAAAGTATAATAATGTCCGCCAAAACATATATTTTGTTCTGGTGTGAAATTCAATTGGCGAAATAGCAATTCCCTGATTCTGGTGTCCCAGCACTGGCAGGCAAAGTATAATAGTGTCCGACAAAACATATATTTTGTTCTGGGGTTAAATTCAATTGCCAAAATAGCAATACCCTGAATCTGTTGTCCCAGCACTGGCTGGCAAATTATAACAGTGTCCGCATAAACATATGTTTTGTTCTGGGGTTAAATTCACTTGCCAAAACAGCAATACCCTGATTCTGGTGTCCCAGCCCTGGCTGGCAGAGTGTAATAGTGTCCGCCAAAACATATATTTTGTTCTGGGGTAAAATTCACGTGCCAAAATAGCAATTCCCTGAATCTGGTGTCCCAGCAGTGGCTGGCAAAGTATAATAGTGTCCGCTAAAATATATATTTTATTCTGGGGTGAAATTCAAATGCCAAAATAGCTATACCCTGATTCTGGTGTCCCAGCACTGGCTGGCAAAGTATAATAGTGTCCGCCAAAACATATATTTTGTTCTGGGGTGAAATTCAATTGCTAAAATAGCAATACCCTGAATCTGGTGTTCCAGCAGTTGCAGGCCTAGTTAAATCTGTCCATAACAGGGTATATTTTGTTCTGGGGGAAATTCAATTGCCAAAATAGCAATACCCTGAATCTGGTGTTCCAGCAGTTGCAGGCCTAGTTTAAATCTGTCCGTAACAGGGTATATTTTGTTCTGGAGTCAAATTCCATTGCCAAAATAGCAATACCCTGAATCTGTTGTCCCAGCACTGGCTGGCAAAGAATAATAGTGTCCACCAAAACATATATTTAGTTCTGGGGTAAAATTCACTTGCCAAAATAGCAATACCCTGAATCTGGTTTCCCAGCCCTCGCTGGTAAAGTATAATAATGTCCATGAGAAATATATATTTTGTTCAGGGGTGAAATTCAATTGCCAAAATAGCAATACCCTGAATCTGGTGTCCCAGCACTGGCTGGCACAGTATAATGGTGTCCGCCAAAACATATATTTTGTTCTGGGGTGAAATTCAATTGCCAAAATAGCAATACCCTGAATCTGGTGTCCCAGCACTGGCTGGCACAGTATAATAGTGTCCGCCAAAACATATATTTTGTTCTGGGGTGAAATTCAATTGCCAAAATAGCAATACCCTGAATCTGTTGTCCCAGCACTGGCTGGCAAATTATAATAGTGTCCGCATAAACATATGTTTTGTTCTGGAGTAAAATTCACATACCAAAATAGCAATACCCTGAATCTGGTGTCGCAGCACTGGATGGCAAAGTATAATAGTGTCCGCCAAAACATATATTTTGTTCTGGGGTAAAATTCACTTGCCAAAACAGCAATACCCTGAATCTGGTGTCCCAGCACTGGCTGGCAAAGTATAATAGTGTCCGCCAAAACATATATTTTGTTCTGGGGTGAAATTCAATTGCCAACATAGTAATACCCTGAATCTGGTGTCCCAGCACTGGCTGGCAGAGTGTAATATTGTCCGCCAAAGCATATATTTTGTTCTGGGTAAGATTTACTTGCCAAAGTAGCAATACCCTGAATCTGGTGTCCCAGCACTGGCTGGCAAAGTGTAATAGTGTCCGCTAAAATATATATTTTATTCTGGGGTGAAATTCAATTGCCAAAATAGCAATACCCTGATTCTGGTGTACCAGCACTGGCTGGCAAAGTATAATAGTGTACGCCAAAACATATATTTTGTTTGGGGGTGAAATTCAATTGCCGAAATAGCAATACCCTTAATCTGGTGTTCTAGCAGTTGCAGGTCTAGTTTAAATCTGTCCGTAACAGGGTACATTTTGTTCTGGGGAGAAATTCAATTGACAAAATAGCAATGCCATGAATCTGTTGTCCCAGCACTGGCTGGCAAAGTATAATAGTGTCCACCAAAACATATATTTTGTTCTGGGGTAAAAATGACTTGCCAAAATAGCAATACACTGAATCTGGTGTCCCAGCGCAGGCTGGCAAAGTATAATAGTGTCCGCCAAAACATTTATTTTGTTCTGGGGTGAAATAAATTATGCCAAAATAGCAATACCCTTAATCTGGTGTCCCAGCGCAGGCTGGCAAAGTATAATAGTGTCCGCCAAAACATTTATTTTGTTCTGGGGTGAAATTCAATTGCCAAAATAGCAATACCCTGAATCTGGTTTTCCAGCAGTTGCAGGCCTAGTTTAAATCTGTCCGTAACAGTGTATATTTTGTTCTGGGGTGAAATTCAATTGCCAAAATAGCAATACTCTGAATCTGTTGTCCCAGCACTGGCTGGCAAAGTATAATAGTGTCCACCAAAACATATATTTTGTTCTGGGGTAAAAATGACTTGCCAAAATAGCAATACACTGAATCTGGTGTCCCAGCACTGGCTGGCAAAGTATAATAGTGTCCGCCAAAACATATATTTTGTTCTGGGGTGAAAATCAATTGCCAAAATAGCAATACCCTGAATCTGTTGTTCCAGCAGTTGCAGGCCTAGTTTAAATCTGTCAGTAGCAGGGTATATTTTGTTCTGGGGGAAATTCAATTGCCAAAATAGCAATACCCTGAATCTGGTGTTCCAGCAGTTGCAGGCCTAGTTTAAATCTGTCCGTAACAGGGTATATTTTGTTCTGGAGTCAAATTCCATTGCCAAAATAGCAATACCCTGAATCTGGTGTCCCAGCACTGGCTGGCAAAGTATAATTGTGTCCGCCAAAACATATATTTTGTTCTGGGGTGAAATTCAA
The DNA here is from genome assembly GCA_033119425.1 of Bufotes viridis. NCBI lineage: Eukaryota > Metazoa > Chordata > Amphibia > Anura > Bufonidae > Bufotes > Bufotes viridis. The sequence goes on along the minus strand of JAKVIS010000499.1, from coordinate 15,536 downwards.
TTGCCAAAATAGCAATACCCTGAATCTGTTGTCCCAGCACTGGCTGGCAAATTATAATAGTGTCCGCATAAACATATGTTTTGTTCTGGGGTAAAATTCACATACCAAAATAGCAATACCCTGAATCTGGTGTCCCAGCACTGGCTGGCAAAGTATAATTGTGTCCGCCAAAACATATACTTTGTTCTGGGGTGAAATTCAATTGCCAAAATAGCAATACCCTGAATCTGTTGTCCCAGCACTGGCTGGCAAAGTATAACTGTGTCCGCCAAAACATATATTTTGTTCTGGGGTGAAATTCAATTGCCAAAATAGCAATACCCTGAATCTGTTGTCCCAGCACTGGCTGGCAAAGTATAACTGTGTCCGCCAAAACATATATTTTGTTCTGGGGTGAAATTCAATTGCCAACATAGCAATACCCCGAATCTGGTGTCCCAGCACTGGCTGGCAGAGTGTAATATTGTCCGCCAAAGCATATATTTTATTCTGGGGTGAAATTCAATTGCGAAAATAGCAATACCCTGATTTTGGTGTCCCAGCACTGGCTGGCAAAGTATAATAGTGTACGCCAAAACATATATTTTGTTTGGGGTTGAAATTCAATTGCCGAAATAGCAATACCCTAAATCTGGTGTTCTAGCAGTTGCAGGTCTAGTTTAAATCTGTCCGTAACAGGGTACATTTTGTTCTGGGGTGAAATTCAATTGCCAAAATATCAATACCATGAATCTGTTGTCCCAGCACTGGCTGGCAAAGTATAATAGTGTACGCCAAAACATTTATTTAGTTCTTGGGTGAAATTAATTATGCCAAAATAGCAATACCCTTAATCTGGTGTCCCAGCGCAGGCTGGCAAAGTATAATAGTGTCCGCCAAAACATTTATTTTGTTCTGGGGTGAAATTCAATTGCCAAAATAGCAATACCCTGAATCTGGTGTTCCAGCAGTTGCAGGCCTAGTTTAAATCTGTCCGTAACAGGGTATATTTTGTTCTGTGGTGAAATTCAACTGCAAAAATAGCAATACCCTGAATCTGGTGTCCCAGCACTGGCTGGCAAAGTATAATAGTGTCCACCAAAACATATATTTTGTTCTGGGGTAAAATTCACTTGCCAAAATAGCAATACCCTGAATCTGGTGTCCCAGCACTGGCTGGCAAAGTATAATAGTGTCCGCCAAAACATATATTTTGTTCTGGGGTGAAATTCAATTGCCAAAATAGCAATACCCTGAATCTGGTGTTCCAGCAGTTGCAGTTCTAGTTTAAATCTGTCAGTAGCAGGGTATATTTTGTTCTGGGGTGAAATTCAATTCCCAAAATAGCAATACTCTGAATCTGGTTTCCCAGCCCTGGCTGGCAAATTATAATAGTGTCCGCCAAAACATATATTTTGATCTGCAGTAAAATTCAATTGCCAAAATAGCAATACTCTGAATCTGGTGTCCCAGCACTGGCTGGCAAAGTATAATAGTGTCCGCCAAAACATATATTTTGTTCTGGGGTGAAATTCAATTGCCAAAATAGCAATACCCTGGATCTGGTGTTCCAGCAGTTGCAGGCCTAGTTTAAATCTGTCAGTAGCAGGGTATATTTTGTTCTGTGGTGAAATTCAATTGCCAAAATAGCAATACCCTGAATCTGGTGTCCCAGCACTGGCTGGCAAAGTATAATAATGTCCGCCAAAACATATATTTTGTTCTGGTGTGAAATTCAATTGGCGAAAGAGCAATTCCCTGATTCTGGTGTCCCAGCACTGGCAGGCAAAGTATAATAGTGTCCGCCAAAACATATATTTTGTTCTGGGGTTAAATTCAATTGCCAAAATAGCAATACCCTGAATCTGTTGTCCCAGCACTGGCTGGCAAATTATAACAGTGTCAGCATAAACATATGTATTGTTCTGGGGTTAAATTCACTTGCCAAAACAGCAATACCCTGATTCTGGTGTCCCAGCCCTGGCTGGCAGAGTGTAATAGTGTCCGCCAAAACATATATTTTGTTCTGGGGTAAAATTCACGTGCCAAAATAGCAATACCCTGAATCTGGTGTCCCAGCAGTGGCTGGCAAAGTATAATAGTGTCCGCTAAAATATATATTTTATTCTGGGGTGAAATTCAAATGCCAAAATAGCTATACCCTGATTCTGGTGTCCCAGCACTGGCTGGCAAAGTATAATAGTGTCCGCCAAAACATATATTTTGTTCTGGGGTGAAATTCAATTGCCAAAATAGCAATACCCTGAATCTGGTGTTCCAGCAGTTGCAGGCCTAGTTTAAATCTGTCCGTAACAGGGTATATTTTGTTCTGGAGTCAAATTCCATTGCCAAAATAGCAATACCCTGAATCTGTTGTCCCAGCACTGGCTGGCAAAGAATAATAGTGTCCACCAAAACATATATTTAGTTCTGGGGTAAAATTCACTTGCCAAAATAGCAATACCCTGAATATGGTTTCCCAGCCCTCGCTGGTAAAGTATAATAATGTCCGGAGAAATATATATTTTGTTCAGGGTGAAATTCAATTGCCAAAATAGCAATACCCTGAATCTGGTGTCCCAGCACTGGCTGGCACAGTATAATGGTATCCGCCAAAACATATATTTTGTTCTGGGGTGAAATTCAATTGCCAAAATAGCAATACCCTGAATCTGGTGTCCCAGCAATGGCTGGCACAGTATAATAGTGTCCGCCAAAACATATATTTTGTTCTGGGGTGAAATTCAATTGCCAAAATAGCAATACCCTGAATCTGTTGTCCCAGCACTGGCTGGCAAATTATAATAGTGTCCGTATAAACATATGTTTTGTTCTGGAGTAAAATTCACATACCAAAATAGCAATACCCTGAATCTGGTGTCGCAGCACTGGATGGCAAAGTATAATAGTGTCCGCCAAAACATATATTTTGTTCTGGGGTAAAATTCACTTGCCAAAACAGCAATACCCTGAATCTGGTGTCCCAGCACTGGCTGGCAAAGTATAATAGTGTCCGCCAAAACATATATTTTGTTCTGGGGTGAAATTCAATTGCCAACATAGTAATAGGCTGAATCTGGTGTCCCAGCACTGGCTGTCAGAGTGTAATATTGTCCGCCAAAGCATATATTTTGTTCTGGGTAAGATTCACTTGCCAAAGTAGCAATACCCTGAATCTGGTGTCCCAGCACTGGCTGGCAAAGTGTAATAGTGTCCGCTAAAATATATATTTTATTCTGGGGTGAAATTCAATTGCCGAAATAGCAATACCCTGAATCTGGTGTTCTAGCAGTTGCAGGTCTAGTTTAAATCTGTCCGTAACAGGGTACATTTTGTTTGTTCTGGGGAGAAATTCAATTGCCAAAATAGCAATACCATGAATCTGTTGTCCCAGCACTGGCTGGCAAAGTATAATAGTGTCCGCCAAAACATTTATTTTGTTCTGGGGTGAAATTCAATTGCCAAAATAGCAATACCCTGAATCTGGTTTTCCAGCAGTTGCAGGCCTAGTTTAAATCTGTCCGTAACAGTGTATATTTTGTTCTGGGGTGAAATTCAATTGCCAAAATAGCAATACTCTGAATCTAGTGTCCCAGCACTGGCTGGCAAAGTATAATAGTGTCCACTAAAACATATATTTTGTTCTGGGGTAAAAATGACTTGCCAAAATAGCAATACACTGAATCTGGTGTCCCAGCACTGGCTGGCAAAGTATAATAGTGTCCGCCAAAACATATATTTTGTTCTGGGGTGAAAATCAATTGCCAAAATAGCAATACCCTGAATCTGGTGTTCCAGCAGTTGCAGGCCTAGTTTAAATCTGTCCGTAACAGGGTATATTTTGTTCTGGAGTCAAATTCCATTGCCAAAATAGCAATACCCTGAATCTGGTGTCCCAGCACTGGCTGGCAAAGTATAATTGTGTCCGCCAAAACATATATTTTGTTCTGGGGTAAAAATCACTTGCCAAAATAGCAATACCCTGAATCTGGTGTCCCAGCACTGGCTGGCAAAAGTATAATAGTGTCCGCCAAAACATATATTTTGTTCTGGGGTGAAATTCAATTGCCAAAATAGCAATACCCTGAATCTGGTGTTCCAGCAGTTGCAGGCCTAGTTTAAATCTGTCCGTAACAGGGAATATTTTGTTCTGGGGTGAAATTCAATTGCCAAAATAGCAATACCCTGAATCTGGCTTCCCAGCACTGGCTGGCAAAGTGTAATAGTGTCCACCAAAACATATATTTTGTTCTGGGGTAAAAATCACTTGCCAAAATAGCAATACCCTGAATCTTATGTCCCAGCACTGGCTGGCAAAGTATAATAGTGTCCGCCAAAACATATATTTTGTTCTGGTGTGAAATTAAATTGCCAAAATAGCAATACCCCGATTCTGGTGTCCCAGCACTGGCAGGCAAAGTATAATAGTGTCCGCCAAAGCATATATTTTGTTCTGGGGTGAAATTCAATTGCCAAAATAGCAATACCCTGAATCTGGTGTTCCAGCAGTTGCAGGCAAAGTATAATAGTGTCCGCCAAAACATATATTTTGTTCTGGGGTGAAATTCAATTGCCAAAATATCAATACCCTGAATCTGGTGTCCCAGCACTGGCTGGCAAAGTATAATGGTGTCCACCAAAACATATATTTTGTTCTGGGGTGAAATTCAATTGCCAAAATAGCAATACCCTGATTCTAGTGTCCCAGCACTGGCAGGCAAAGTATAATAGTGTCCGATAAAACATATATTTTGTTCTGGGGTGAAATTCAATTGCCAAAATAGCAATACCTTGAATCTGGTGTCCCAGCACTTGCTGGCCTAGTTAAAATCTGTCTATAACAGGGTACATTTTGTTCTGGGGTGAAATTCAGTTGCCAAAATAGCAATACCATGAATCTGGTGTCCCAGCACTGGCTGGCAAAGTATAATAGTGCCCGCCAAAACATATATTTTGTTCTGGGGTGAAATTCAATTGCTAAAATAGCAATACCCTGAATCTGGTGTTCCAGCAGTTGCAGGCCTAGTTTAAATCTGTCCATAACAGGGTATATTTTGTTCTGGGGTGAAATTCAATTGCCAAAATAGCAATACCATGAATCTGGTGTCCCAGCACTGGCTGGCAAAGTATAATAATGTCCGCCAAAACATATATTTTGTTCTGGGGTAAAATTAACTGACCAAAATAGCAATACCCTGAATCTGGTTTCCCAGTTCTGGCTGGTAAAGTATAATAGTGTCCGCAAAAATATATATTTTGTTCTGGGGTGAAATTCAATTGTCAAAATAGCAATACCCTGAATCTGGTGTTCCAGCAGATGCAGGCCTAGTTCAAATCTGTCAGTAATGGGGTATATTTTGTTCTGGGGTAAAATTCCATTGCCAAAATAGCAATACCCTGAATCTTATGTCCCAGCACTGGCTGGCAAAGTATAATAGTGTCCGCCAAAACATATATTTTGTTCTGGTGTGAAATTAAATTGCCAAAATAGCAATACCCCGATTCTGGTGTCCCAGCACTGGCTGGCACAGTATAATAGTGTCTGCCAAAGCATATATTTTGTTCTAAGGTTAAATTCAATTGCCAAAATAGCAATACCCTGAATCTGGTGTCCCAGCACTGGCTGGCAAAGTATAATTGTGTCCGGCAAAACATATATTTTGTTCTGGGGTGAGATTCAATTGCTAAAATAGCTATACCATGAATCTGGTTTTCCAGCAGTTGCAGGTCTAGTTTAAATCTGTCCGTAACAGGGTATATTTTGTGCTGGGGGGAAATTCAATTGCCAAAATAGCAATACCCTGAATCTGGTGTTCCAGCAGTTGCAGGCCTAGTTTAAATCTGTAAGTAGCAGGGTATATTTTGTTCTGGAGTGAAATTCCATTGCCAAAATAGCAATAACCTGAATCTGGTGTCCCAGCACTGGCAGGCAAAGTATAATAGTGTCCGATAAAACATATATTTTGTTCTGGGGTGAAATTCAATTGCCAAAATAGCAATACCATGAATCTCGTGCCCCAGCACTTGCTGGCCTAGTTAAAATCTGTCCATAACGGGGTACATTTTGTTCTGGGGTGAAATTCAATTGCCAAAATAGCAATACCATGAATCTGGTGTCCCAGCACTGGCTGGCAAAGTATAATAGTGTCCGCCAAAACATATATTTTGTTCTGGGGTGAAATTCAATTTCCAAAATAGCAATACCCGATTCTGGTGTCCCACAACTGGCAGGCAACGTATAATAGTGCCCGCCAAAACATATATTTTGTTCTGGAGTGAAATTCCATTGCCAAAATAGCAATAACCTGAATCTGGTGTCCCAGCACTGGCAGGCAAAGTATAATAGTGTCCGATAAAACATATATTTTGTTCTGGGATGAAATTCAATTGCCAAAATAGCAATACCCTGAATCTGGTGTCCCAGCACTTGCTGGCCTAGTTAAAATCTGTCCATAACAGGGTACATTTTGTTCTGGGGTGAAATTCAATTGCCAAAATAGCAATACCATGAATCTGGTGTCCCAGCACTGGCTGGCAAAGTATAATAGTGTACGCCAAAACATATATTTTGTTCTGGGGTGAAATTCAATTTCCAAAATAGCAATACCCGATTCTGGTGTCCCACCACTGGCAGGCAACTTATAATAGTGTCCGCCAAAACATATATTTTGTTCTGGGGTGAAATTCAATTGCCAAAATAGCAATTCCCTGAATCTGGTTTTCCAGCAGTTGCAGGCCTAGTTTAAATCTGTCCGTAACAGGGTATATTTTGTTCTGGGGTGAACGTCAATTGCCAAAATAGCAATACCCTGAAACTGATGTCCGAGCACTGGCAGGCAAAGTATAATAGTGTCCGCCAAAACATATATTTTGTTCTGGGGGGAAATTCAATTGCCAAAATAGCAATTCCCTGAATCTGGTGTCCCAGCACTGGCAGGCAAAGTATAATATTTTCCGCCAAAACATATATTTTGTTCTGGGGTAAAATTCAATTGCCAAAATAGCAATACCCTGATTCTGGTGTCCCAGCACTGGCTGGCAAAGTATAATAGTGTCCACCAAAACATATAGTTTTTTCTGGGGTGAAATTCAATTGCCGAAATATCAATACCCTGAATCTGGTGTCCCAGCACTGGCTAGCAAAGTATAATAGTGTCTGCCAAAACATATATTTTGTTCTGTGGTGAAATGCAATTGCCAAAATAGCAATACCCTGAATCTTGTGTTCCAGCAGTTGCAGTCCTAGTTTAAATCTGTCTGTAAAAGGGTATATTTTGTTCTGGGGATAAATTCAATTGCCAAGATAGCGATACCCTGAATCTGGTGTTCCAGCACTGGCTGGCAAAGTATAATAGTTTCCACCAAAACATATGATTTGTTCTGGGGTAAAATTAACTTGCCAAAATAGCAATACCCTGAATCTGACGTCCCAGCACTGGCTGGCAAAGTATTATAGTGTACGCCAAAACATATATTTTGTTCTGGGGTGAAATTCAATTGCCAAAATAGCAATACCCTGAATCTGGTGTTCCAGCAGTTGCAGGCCTAGTTTAAATCTGTCTGTAAAAGGGTATATTTTGTTCTGGGGTGAAAGTCAATTGCCAAAATAGCAATACACTGATTCTGGTGTCCCAGCACTGGCTGGCAAAGTATAATATTTTCCGCCAAAACATATATTTTGTTCTATGGTGAAATTCAATTGCCAAAATAGCAATACACTGATTCTGGTGTCCCAGCACTGGCTGGCAAAGTATAATAGTATCCACCAAAACATATATTTTGTTCTGGGGTGAAATTCAATTGCCAAAATAGCAATACCCTGAATCTGGTGTTCCAGCAGTTGCAGGCAAAGTATAATAGTGTCCGCCAAAACATATATTTTGTTCTGGGGTGAAATTCAATTGCAAAAATATCAATACCCTGAATCTGGTGTCCCAGCACTGGCTGGCAAAGTATAATGGTGTCCGCCAAAACATATGTTTTGTTCTGGGGTGAAATTCAATTGCAAAAATAGCAATACCCTAATTCTAGTGTCCCAGCACTGGCAGGCAAAGTATAATAGTGTCCGATAAAACATATATTTTGTTCTGGGGTGAAATTCAATTGCCAAAATAGCAATACCCTGAATCTGGTGTCCCAGCACTTGCTGGCCTAGTTAAAATCTGTCCATAACAGGGTACATTTTGTTATGGGGTGAAATTCAATTGCCAAAATAGCAATACCATGAATCTGGTGTCCCAGCACTGGCTGGCAAAGTATAATAGTGCCCGCCAAAACATATATTTTGTTCTGGGGTGAAATTCAATCGCTAAAATAGCAATACCCTGAATCTGGTGTTCCAGCAGTTGCAGGCCTAGTTTAAATCTGTCCATAACAGGGTATATTTTGTTCTGGGGTGAAATTCAATTGCCAAAATAGCAATACCATGAATCTGGTGTCCCAGCACTGGCTGGCAAAGTATAATAGTGTCCGTCAAAACATATATTTTGTTCTGGGGTAAATTTCTCTTGTCAAAATAGTAGTACACTGAATCTGATGACCCAGCACGGGCTGGCAAAGTATAATAGTGTCCACCAAAACATATATTTTGTTCTGGGGTAAAATTCACTTGCCAAAATAGCAATACCCTGAATCTGGTGTTCCAGCAGTTGCAGGCCTAGTTTAAATCTGTCCGTAACAGGGTATATTTTGTTCTGGGGGGAAATTCAATTGCCAAAATAGCAATACCCTGAATCTGGTGTTCCAGCAGTTGCAGACCTAGTATAAATCTGTCCGTAACAGGGTATATTTTGTGCTGGAGTTAAATTCCATTGCCAAAATAGCAATACCCTGAATTTGGTGTCCCAGCACGGGCTGGCAAAGTATAATAGTGTCCGCCAAAGCATATATTTTGTTCTGGGGTGAAATTTAATTGCCAACATAGCAATACCCTGAATCTGGTGTCCCAGCACTGGCTGGAAAAGTATAATAGAGTCATCCAAAACATATATTTTGTTCTGGGGTTAAATTCAATTGCCATAATAGCAATACCCTGAATCTGTTGTTCCAGCAGTTACAGACCTAGTTTAAAATCTGTCTGTAACAGTGTATATATTGTTCTGGGGTGAAATTCAATTGCCAAAATAGCAATACCCTGAATCTGGTGTCCCAGCACTGGCAGGCAAAGTATAATATTTTCCGCCAAAACATATATTTTGTTCTGGGGTGAAATTCAATTGCCAAAATAGCAATACCCTGATTCTGGTGTCCCAGCACTGGCTGGCAAAGTATAATAGTGTCCACCAAAACATATATTTTTTTCTGGGGTGAAATTCAATTGCCGAAATATCAATACCCTGAATCTTGTGTCCCAGCACTGGCTAGCAAAGCATAATAGTGTCTGCCAAAACATATATTTTGTTCTGTGGTGAAATGCAATTGCCAAAATAGCAATACCCTGAATTTTGTGTTCCAGCAGTTGCAGGCCTAGTTTAAATCTGTCTGTAAAAGGGTATATTTTGTTCTGGGGTGAAATTCAATTGCCAAGATAGTGATACCCTGAATCTGGTGTCCCAGCACTGGCTGGCAAAGTATAATAGTTTCCGCCAAAACATATATTTTGTTCTGGGGTAAAATTAACTTGCCAAAATAGCAATACCCTGAATCTGATGTCCCAGCACTGGCTGGCAAAGTATAATAGTGTACGCCAAAACATATATTCTGTTCTGGGGTGATATTCAATTGCCAAAATAGCAATACCCTTATTCTGGTGTCCCAGCACTGGCTGGCACAGTATAATAGTGTCTGCCAAAGCATATATTTTGTTCTAAGGTTAAATTCAATTGCCAAAATAGCAATACCCTGAATCTGGGGTCCCAGCACGGGCTGGCAAAGTATAATAGGGTCCGGCAAAACATATATTTTAATCTGGGGAAAAAGTCACTTGTCAAAATAGTAGTACCCTGAATGTGATGTCCCAGCACTGGCTGGCAAAGTATAATAGTGTCCGCCAAAACATATATTTTGTTCTGGGGAAAAATTCACTTGCCAAAATAGCAATACCCTGAATCTGGTTTCCCAGCCCTGGCTGGTAAAGTATAATAGTGTCCGCAAAAATATATATTTTGTTCTGGGGTGAAATTCAATTGCCAAAATAGCAATACCCTGTATCTGGTGTTCCAGCAGTTGCAGGTCTAGCTTAAATCTGTCCTTAACAGGGTATATTTTGTTCTGTGGGGAAATTCAATTGCTAAAATAGCAATACCCTGAATCTGGTGTCCCAGCACGGGCTGGCAAAGTATAATAGTGTCCACCAAAACATATATTTTGTTCTGGGGTAAAATTCACTTGCCAAAATAGCAATACCCTGTATCTGGTGTTCCAGCAGTTGCAGGCCTAGTTTAAATCTGTCATTAACAGGGTATATTTTGTTCTGGGGGGAAATTCAATTGCCAAAATAGCAATACCCTGAATCTGGTGTTCCAGCAGTTGCAGACCTAGTATAAATCTGTCCGTAACAGGGTATATTTTGTTCTGGAGTGAAATTCCATTGCCAAAATAGCAATACCCTGAATCTGGTGTCCCAGCACGGGCTGGCAAAGTATAATAGTGTCCGCCAAAGCATATATTTTTTTGTGGGGTGAAATTTAATTGATAACATAGCAATACCCTGAATCTGGTGTCCCAGCACTGGCTGGAAAAGTATAATAGAGTCTCCCAAAACATATATTTTGTTCTGGGGTGAAATTCAATTGCCATAATAGCAATACCCTGAATCTGTTGTTCCAGCAGTTACAGACCTAGTTTAAAATCTGTCTGTAACAGTGTATATATTGTTCTGGGGTGAAATTTAATTGCCAAGATAGCAATACCCTGAATCTGGTGTCCTAGCAATGGCTGGCAAAGTATAATAGTGTCTGAGAAAACATATATTTTGTTCTGTGCTGAAATGCAATTGCCAAAATAGCAATACACTGAATCTGGCGTTCCAGCAGTTGCTGTCCTAGTTTAAATCTGTCTGTAAAAGGGTATATTTTGTTCTGGGGTGAAATTCAGTTGCCAAGATAGCGATACCCTGAATCTGATGTCCCAGCACTGGCTGGCAAAGTATAATAGTGCACGCCAAAACATATATTTTGTTCTGGTGTAAAATTCACTTGCCAAAATTGCAATACCCTGAATCTGGTGTCCCAGCACTGGCTGGCAATGTACAATAGTGTCTGCCAAAACATATATTTTGTTCTGGGATTAAATTCAATTGCCAAAATAGCAATATCCTGAATCTGGTTTTACTGCAGTTGCAGGCCGAGTTTAAATCTGTCCGTAAAAGGGTATATTTTGTTCTGGTGTGAAATTGAATTGCTAAAATAGCAATACCCTGAATCTGGTGTCCCAGCACGGGCTGGCAAAGTATAATAGTGTCCACCAAAACATATATTTTGTTCTGGGGTAAAATTCACTTGCCAAAATAGCAATACCCTGAATCTGGTGTTCCAGCAGTTGCAGGCCTAGTTTAAATCTGTCCGTAACAGGGTATATTTTGTTCTGGGGGGAAATTCAATTGCCAAAATAGCAATACCCTGAATCTGGTGTTCCAGCAGTTGCAGGCCTAGTATAAATCTGTCCGTAACGGGGTATATTTTTTTCTGGAGTGAAATTCCATTGTCAAAATAGCAATACCCTGAATCTGGTGTCCCAGCACTTGCTGGCAAAGTATAATAGTGTCCGCCAAAGCATATATTTTGTTCTGGGGTGAAATTTAATTGCCAACATAGCAATACCCTGTATCTGGTGTTCCAGCAGTTGCAGGCCTAGGTTAAATCTGTCCTTAACAGGGTATATTTTGTTCTGGGGCGAAATTCAATTGCTAAAATAGCAATACCCTGAATCTGGTGTCCCAGCACGGGCTGGCAAAGTATAATAGTGTCCACCAAAACATATATTTTGTTCTGGGGTAAAATTCACTTGCCAAAAAAGCAATATCCTGAATCTGGTGTCCCAGCACTTGCTGGCAAAGTATAATAGAGTCCTCCAAAACATATATTTTGTTCTGTGGTGAAATTCAATTGCCAAAATAGCAATACCCTGAATCTGGTGTCCCAGCACGGGCGGGCAAAGTATAATAGTGTCCGCCAAAACATATATTTTGTTCTGGGGTAAAATTCACTTGCCAAAATTGTAATACCCTGAATCTGGTGTCCCAGCACTGGCTGGCAATGTACAATAGTGTCTGCCAAAACATATATTTTGTTCTGGGATTAAATTCAATTGCCAAAATAGCAATATCCTGAATCTGGTTTTACTGCAGTTGCAGGCCGAGTTTAAATCTGTCCGTAAAAGGGTATATTTTGTTCTGGGGTGAAATTCAATTGCCAAAATAGCAATACCCTTAATCTGGTGTCCCAGCACTTGCTGGCAAAGTATAATAGTGTCCGCCAAAACATATATTTTGTTCTGGGGTGAAATTTAATTGCCAAAATAGCAATATCCTGAATCTGGTGTCCCAGCACGGGCTGGCAAAGAATAATAGTGTCCGGCAAAACATATATTTTGTTCTGGGGTGATATTCAATTGCCAAAACAGCAATACCCTTAATCTGGAGTTCCAGCACTGGCTGGCAAAGTATAATAGTGTCCGCCAAAACATATATTTTGTTCTGGGGTGAAATTCAATTGCCAAAATAGCAATACCCTGAATATGGTGTCCCAGCACTGGCTGGCAAAGTATAATAGTGTCCGCCAAAACATATATTTTGTTCTGGGGTAAAAATCACTAGCCAAATTAGCAATACCCTGAATCTGGTGTCCCAGCACTAGCTGGCAAAGTATAGTAGAGTCTTCTAAAACATATTTTGTTCTGGGGTTAAATGCAATTGCCAAAATAGCAATACCTTTAATCTGGTGTCCCAGCACTTGCTGGCAAGGTATAATAGTGTCCGCCAAAACATATATTTTGTTCTGGGGTGAAATTTAATTGCCAAAATAGCAATATCCTGAATCTGGTGTCCCAGCACTGGCTGGCACAGTATAATAGTGTCCGCCAAAACATATATTTAGTTCTGGGGTAAAAATCACTAGCCATAATAGCAATACCCTTAATCTGGAGTTCCAGCACTGGCTGGCAAAGTATAATAGTGTCCGCCAAAACATATATTTTGTTCTGGGGTGAAACTCAATTGCCAAAATAGCGATACCCTGAATATGGTGTCCCAGCACTGGCTGGCAAAGTATAATAGTGTCCGCCAAAACATATATTTTGTTCTGGGGTAAAAATCACTAGCCAAAATAGCAATACCCTGAATCTGGTGTCCCAGCACTAGCTGGCAAAGTATAATAGAGTCTTCTAAAACATATTTTGTTCTGGGGTGAAATGCAATTGCCAAAATAGCAATACCTTTAATCTGGTGTCCCAGCACTTGCTGGCAAGGTATAATAGTGTCCGCCAAAACATATATTTTGTTCTGGGGTGAAATTTAATTGCCAAAATAGCAATATCCTGAATCTGGTGTCCCAGCACTGGCTGGCACAGTATAATAGTGTCCGCCAAAACATATATTTAGTTCTGGGGTAAAAATCACTAGCCATAATAGCAATACCCTTAATCTGGAGTTCCAGCACTGGCTGGCAAAGTATAATAGTGTCCGCCAAAACATATATTTTGTTCTGGGGTGAAACTCAATTGCCAAAATAGCGATATCCTGAATATGGTGTCCCAGCACTGGCTGGCAAAGTATAATAGTGTCCGCCAAAACATATATTTTGTTCTGGGGTAAAAATCACTAGCCAAAATAGCAATACCCTGAATCTGGTGTCCCAGCACTAGCTGGCAAAGTATAATAGAGTCTTCTAAAACATATTTTTGTTCTGGGGTGAAATTCAATTGCCAAAATAGCACATACCCTGAATCTGGTGTCCCAGCACTGGCAGGCAAAGTATAATAGTTTCCGCCAAAACATATATTTTGTTCTGGGGTGAAATTCAATTGCCAAAATAGCAATACCCTGATTCTGGTGTCCCAGCACTGGCTGGCAAAGTATAATAGTGTCCACCAAAACATATATTTTGTTCTGGGGTGAAATTCAATTGCCAAAATATCAATACCTTGAATCTGGTGTTCCAGCACTGGCTGGCAAAGGTATAATAGTGTCCGCCAAAACATATATTTTGTTCTGGGGTGAAATTCAATTGCCAAAATAGCAATATCCTGAATCTGGTGTCCCAGCACTGGCTGGCACAGTATAATAGTGTCCGCTAAAACATATATTTAGTTCTGGGGTAAAAATCACTAGCCATAATAGCAATACCCTTAATCTGGAGTTCCAGCACTGGCTGGCAAAGTATAATAGTGTCCGCCAAAACATATATTTTGTTCTGGGGTGAAACTCAATTGCCAAAATAGCGATACCCTGAATATGGTGTCCCAGCACTGGCTGGCAAAGTATAATAGTGTCCGCCAAAACATATATTTTGTTCTGGGGTAAAATTCACTAGCCAAAATAGCAATACCCTGAATCTGGTGTCCCAGCACTAGCTGGCAAAGTATAATAGAGTCTTCTAAAACATATTTTGTTCTGGGGTGAAATTCAATTGCCAAAATAGCAATACCCTGAATCTGGTGTCCCAGCACTGGCAGGCAAAGTATAATATTTTCCGCCAAAACATATATTTTGTTCTGGGGTGAAATTCAATTGCCAAAATAGCCAATACCCTGATTCTGGTGTCCCAGCACTGGCTGGCAAAGTATAATAGTGTCCACCAAAACATATATTTTGTTCTGGGGTGAAATTCAATTGCCGAAATAGCAATACCCTGAATCTGGTGTCCCAGCACTGGCTGGCAAAGTATAATAGTGTCCGCCAAAACATATCTTTTGTTCTGGAGTGAAATTCAATTGCTAAAATAGCAATACCCTGAATCTGGTGTTCCAGCAGTTGCAGGCCTAGTTTACATCTGTCCGTAACAGGGTATATTTTGTTCTGGGGGAAATTCAATTGCCAAAATAGCAATACCCTGAATCTGGTGTTCCAGCAGTTGCAGGCCTAGTATAAATTTGTCCGTAACAGGGTATATTTTTTCTGGAGTGAAATTCCATTGTCAAAATAGCAATACCCTGAATCTGGTGTCCCAGCACGGGCTGGCAAAGTATAATAGTGTCCGCCAAAGCATATATTTTGTTCTGGGGTGAAATTGAATTGCCAACATAGCAATACCCTGTATCTGGTGTTCCAGCAGTTGCAGGCCTAGAGTTAAATCTGTCCTTAACAGGGTATATTTTGTTCTGGGGCGAAATTCAATTGCTAAAATAGCAATACCCTGAATCTGGTGTCCCAACACGGGCTGGCAAAGTCATAATAGTGTCCACCAAAACATATATATTTGTTCTGGGGTAAAATTCACTTGCCAAAAAAGCAATATCCTGAATCTGGTGTCCCAGCACTGGCTGGCAAAGTATAATAGAGTCCTCAAAAACATATATTTTGTTCTGGGGTGAAATTAAATTGCCATAATAGCAATACCCTGAATCTGAGTGTTCCAGCAGTTGCAGGCCTAGTTTAAATCTGTCCGTAACAGGTGTATTTT